>CAJHUC010001341.1:0-50987 GCA_905146915.1 Ostreobium quekettii | reverse complement strand
CAATACATTTTTGGACTTGCAAGGCAGCAAAGGTGTTTCAGACCCACTGAGATACACTAGACAAAGCATCCATGCCAAAATACCCCAAAGGAAGCTCTATCAGAGATGAACAGAACTATTCCCCATGGCTCATGATCACAATCCATTCAAATCTCCTCAAAATGCTAGCCCTTTTCCTCGCCAAGATGTACACTGGGTTACAGGAGGGATTCTGGGATTTTTGGACAGTGCTGATGGGCACATTTGATTCTGGGATCTCAGACATATGTTGTTCTTTTTGGCAACCATGGTTACGATGCTCCCTTCTAACAAATGGAAACATCATACAATGGGCATTTCCCTCCTGGGCAAGACCTCTTGTTTAGACTCTTTTCCATGCTATGAAACATGCTGTGAAGTCTCTGTGAGCAAGCAGAAAGCAAAGGCAAAGGGCATGTTTGGCCTCCTTCAAACACGGTGCAAAGTGCAGTGACTGACATACTGCAGTACCCAACAGTGCAGCACAGCAGCCAATTAAGTAGGATGAGGCTGGGCTCAAGAAGAACAAGCAGGAGAGCATGACAGCAACCAATGTCAAGCTATGTACCATCCATGAGGTAGAAAAGCACAAGAGCAAAAAGCGAAGTCGAGGCTGTACCGTGGCAACATTGGACAGCTTGGGGACCTTCACTATCTTGGTGGTCTTCAGTGGGTAGCCCAGGAGGACTCCAGCTGCAAGAATGCCAACAACATAGCGAGCAGGCTGCAGTCCATTCAGCTTGGTGTCGAGGGTGACTGCTGGCTGCAGCAGAGAGTTGGATAATAAGCCCAACAGCAACTGTTCCAGCAACTGAAAGAACAATAGCAACAGACATGGCAGGCAACGATGGCTTTGTATCTGGCTAGAAGGTAGCAATGATGGCAAAAGGATCATGTCAGTGCTGGTGACAGTGATGACTGTTCAGCTTGATTGCCAGGGAAATCATGCCTGTGTTGGTGCTAGTGCATGCATCAGCAAGCTATTTATTTAGATGTATGGATGCATCCAGCCTGTTTGATGGCCAAACGACAATTGTCATGCATGATTATTAGTGCAAGAAGCTATGGGGGGTGTCCAGGTGGCACAGTCATGCGAGCAAGAAAGAAAAGAGGCATCCGCAACATTTATTGCAAATTGGGGCAAACACAGCACCATGTGGCAACACAATGTGACAGGCATCAACAACTAGGAACCTCTGGCATAATGTGGTGGTGGTACGGGAGTCTTGCTCCTGGGGCACACGAAGGGGAATAGAGCGTGAGCCAATCGACCCCCGAGTAGTCATTCATTAAATTAACGATACAATTATACAATAACAAATTAATTGTTCTATCCAGTACCCACATATTCGCTCTCTTACCACTCAGAAGTCCCAGTTTATACTTGAATACATCAAATATCATCTAATCTAACCATATTGTATCATTTCTCCCCCCTCACAAAGTGTGGACATCCTCGGCCATGGAGACACATCATGCAAAAAGGTTGAACAAACAGAAGATATGAGGTACCTAACAAAATCCCATAAAGACCAAGTCCCATATGTCCCGTAACACAACTCAATCTATTACAGAATCCTGTTATCTAGTTCTCCACCCAGTCCATCACTTCCATCACTCCGGTAGTCCAGGCAATTGGACAATGTCTTATCAAATGCCCTAAGAAGATATTCTGCTCAAGGGCTTGACAGTCACAAGGGGTGGCCTTGGCGTTTTGGTGGCTTTATGCAACTATATTCCCTTTTAAGCCACCACCATATACCTCACCAATTCTGCATATCACAACCTCAAATGTTGCCGACCATCAACTTTATTGTAGGTGGGTTCGAAAACACAATGTACCCCACATTTCCTACTTAAAACATCACTCGCGTCCAGTGACTCACATGCCAAGGCCTCTGCTTTTACCACCACAGCCTCGATCATCTCCCACACATCAACGACCTCTACCTCTGCCTCCGTCTTAGCCTCTTTATTGCTCCACTACTATAACTAAATCCTATCCAATTAGCTAAGGCTGCTACTATTGTTGACTGATTGGATAAACCTACTACTACTGGTATTGGCCACATCGTCACCCATGTCCACGTCCATGGTCTCTGGACTGGTCACTCTGACCTCCGCTCTCACCCTATGATTGTTTTCAGCTCACTCGTTGTAGACTAAAAATGTGATGAGTAGTCACTATGGCTTGTTTAGGTTCATCGGGTATCCATGATGCAATGGTAGGTCTCAAGGGCTCTTGGAGGCCCTCAATAAACTAGTAATATAACTCAGCATAGGACATGTCAGGTAGCCTAAAACCTCACTTCTGAAACTCATAAACATAGACCTCCACTAAATGATATTGACAGAGGCTATGCAGCTTCCGCCTGGCCTGCTCAACAAGTGTGGCCCACTCACACGTGTTCTGTAATTCAGTCGTGAACTCATACCAGGCAACAAATGGTGCGCAGATTCCTTAGTGGACTTATAACTCCACCAAGTTCATCCATGAAATCGCTGAATTAGATAGATTTGCAGACATAATTGCCAACCACCTTGCCTCATCTACCATATTCCCTCGTAGCCATTGACAAGTCGCCAGTACCCATTCAATATAGCTGACATCCTCATAATGTCCTAAAGTTGGTTAGGCATTGGGATTCTGAGTCTCCCAAAGCCAACATCAGTAGAGATAAGGGCAACAACTCTGACTCCCAGATCTGGTGACCCACCTCTATATGACCGCTGACTCCCATCTATCCATGTACCAACATCGTCACCGCCATCTCCTCCACCACCATCATCAGACGGCCCACCATGCAGGTCATTAGGAGGTGACCTTTTGGGCGGTCTCCTTGGTGGTGCATACCCACCTGCTCCTCCTCTAGCACTGCTACCTACTGTGCCATATGAGCCTAGGCCACAATAGGGATCATCCGACATCCCTTGCCCCCAATATGAAGATTGCAAGATTATACTTCCGAGATTATCTCACAGACAATCCTTGACCAAATGTGTTCTCGCCACTCCTCTACAATGGCATTCCACTCTGACCAACTCGACGTACATGGGCAAACTGACCAGCTTGACCGATCAAGGTATGCATTACTGGAGGCATCATTGGTACTGAAAAGCTGGGACAATTGGCCAAAATTCCCAAATTTTTTGGCCTGAAAACACTCTCTTGCATTGTAGTATTTAGGACAATAAGGGTGCCTAAGTACTGCCTGAAGGGAATTTGGGCGTCCAAATATCCAACAACTCATATTGTCTGAATTCCAGCTCATGGCACCAACAGATAGCGGTAACGCTCCACTCGTCATACCTTGGGGGGTGTTACAGCCCTCTGTTACCCCTGGGGTGCATAACCCCCTGGATTAAGTAATGTTTTTGCGCACGTCCGCTGTCTAGCCATGCCATGCTCGACCAAATCCGTAGGTGATGGCAGCTTCCTCCGAAGCGGCGCACGTGGTGAGCTTGAATCCGCGCCGGGGCTCAGCGTTGCTGTGGCTACCCGCACGTCCAATTGCTCAATGGCGCACTTGATATCCGCAAAACTGCTCTCCATGGTCACCGCCCGCTGAGCATGGTCCGCCTCCATCACATGAACTCGGTCGCAAACCATCTCCATTGCATTTTGTTGAGCTTTAACAATTGCGCCAAAGCCGCCAAGGGCTTGGGCAGCTTTGCGTTGCCATGGCGGGCATTCATGGCCTCCTCGGAGGCTTGACCGGCGGAGGCCTCAATGGCCATGGCCTGCCATTTTTCCGCGTTGTGCTCCCCCTCGAGGGCTGCCAACTGCTGGCCTACCTCCACGACCTCCTCCCACGTCCTCACAAACTGCTCGTTATCCATCACGCCCGCTAATTTGGCCTTATCCTCCAATTGTTGGTTGTGTGCCATTAAGCCTGCCTCCGCCTTCGTCAACCGCTCTCCCACTGCCTCCATCCACCGGTCCATTTCGGCAGTAATCCATTGTTCCATCCATCGCCGGTTTCCTGCATGGCGGTTTGCATCCGCCGCAGCCCTCCCGCTTGCCTTTCCACCCATCGCTGCACATCCTCCAAACCAGCGCCAATCACCGAAATGGCCCCTTCCTGGTGGGCCATTCGGCCGCACACTCCCTCCTGTAAGTCGTGCAGCTCATGGCCTCGAGATTGCTCCGAGGCCGCTGCCCAATTCCTTGTAGCTTGCAACTGCGCCTTCATCACCTCGGACATGCCGCGGAGGGTGGCACCCGTCCGATTCTACACGCCTTGGGTCCACTCAATGACCATAATCATTATCGCTCGCCATGCAGCTCCCGCGGCCATAGCCCCCACTTGCCGCAGCATTGAGCATTTGGGCCGATCATCCTCCCCGCCATGCAGTGAGGCCACCATTGCCATGCCGTCACCATTCAGCTCCACCGGGGTTGCATCACCCCAGTAAGGTACCATTGCTTGGTGCGCTTGGTCCCTCCGATCCCCATGGTCTGGGCCATGATCCCCCGACGACATCCTAGCGGCTGGATCACCGTTTCTCGTTGCGCGAATGCCCCTCGCTCCGGAGCCAGACAATATGGGAATCTTGCTCCCATGGCGCATGAAGCGGAATGAAGCGGGAGTCAATCGAGCCCCGAGTGGTCATTCCTTAAATAGACAATACAATTATACAATAACAAACGAATTGTTCCATCCAATAACCATATATTCGCTCTTTGATCACTCAGTCATCCTACATTATAATCAAATGCATCAAATACCATCTAATCTCACAACATTGTATCAGGTGGATTGTGCCAACATGTACAACACAGTAGCACTGGTACACTCTGGTGTTATGATGCCAGATTTTCTGCGATGAGCATAGGTTCTGTTGTGTAAAGTACTTCAAGGCCACAGCACTTGGGCACTTTGGGTTCCACAGGACCAGTCATAAAATGTTACATTCTCATCCGAGTGTGAAACAAGTTGAATCATCCAGATAGCAAGAACTGTTTCTTGTGCCTGTGGCAACTGTGTGATGCATGAACGGCACCCCTGCATTCAAGAGTGCTCCTTTTGGCGACCAATCTGCTGCAGATTGCAATCCAAAATGATCAAAAATAGATTCTTCACAATTTGGCTGGCCCCGTTTGTTCAAATGGGACAACGAAAATGCCATATTTTGTTGAAACACGTGTGGGGCACACACAATTTAGTAAACAAATCATTCAATGAACAGGTTATCATGAACAAGTGAACTGCAAGTGTCGGACTCAAGCAAGGGTGAGTACAACTTTTCATTTTGCAACAGCATGCTTGACTGCCTGTTGCCTGCACCTGAGAGTGGATGGCACTGACGAGACAGATGCACACCGTCTCACTGCCACAGTGACAAAGCAATTCCCAGCACCTGTCATGCGTTGTCGAGCTGCATTCAAATCCACCAGCAGTCACCCCTATGTTAATCATACTTGCCTATGAACTGCCTATACCTACCTATGATCATACCTGCCAATCTCTTATGCACAGTCAACACTGCCTAACATGACTGTGGTATTAATACCTACATTGATAGTGGGTGAGGTCATCTCCAAGAGGGCACCTACCGAATTATTCTTAAAGCTGATCTTTAGAGTTGGGGTGAGGGCCAAGCCAAACTCGCCCAACTGCATGGTGCATGGCCTCTCAAACCTTACAGTGTTGTGTGTGACATCGACTCGCAGCTGCTTGTTGAACTGGAGGTTTACAACAGCCAAAAAACGTCAATATTCTGTGCAGAACTTCATTAAGATTTGCAGCAAGTGGAGTTGCACATGCCACAGGACATTCTTGTTTGCAGAGACACCATTCCCAGCCACCACAACACAGGCACCAAAATCCACATAGTCAAAGCCACCCTGCCAAGTATCATGCAGGGTTGGTTCATGCACAAAAACAATAGAGAAAGATACTGCCCCCCTTTGCTCATAGACTGGGTGTGCTGGTGGTTCAATTTGCGCAGCAATGCAGGACCATACAATGGATGTCAGAGTCCTAGAAGAAGAGCCAGTTAAGAATGCGATGTTGGCCACTGCATACAACTGGCCACAGATATGCTCTGGGACCAGTCCTTGAGTTGCTGCCTACACATGTATGGCATACTGCCAGAAGGCCCGCATTGAACACATTTGCCAGAATGATGCATTGCTGGATATGATTCTATTGGGCTATGACATGTCCCTTCTCCAGGTATTGGTAATTGCATGACTAGCCTAGTCAGCTTGCAGGCAGCACTCCAGGAAAAAGCATGACAGGCAACTGCAGTCTATGCCGGTTTATGCAATATATCAGCAAATCAAAAATATGAAGCAAGACTTGACATTGCACTGTATCTGGTGGAATGTAAGGAATAGTAGTTCGGCATGGGAAGGTGTGGCCACGATGGGTGTGCAGGTCGATGCGCAGTCCCAACAGCAATTCACAACAAGCCACTCTTTGGGTATTGTAGTCAGGAGGCTACAAAATCAGCACAAGGCAATACCAAGAGCATATGCTGGGCACAGGAGATACTTCAGGGCACAAATCGGGTATCGGCAGCTGGGCGCACTTTGTAGGTGAACTGCACCACAGGCGTGAGCTTGTAATTCTGAAAGCAGTAGTCGCCCCCCACTGTCATCTGGAGTTAGGCACACAGCACAATCAGTTATATGCCACCTGAACCTCACAAGTGGAGCCCATGGCGAACATAACCTGTGAATGCATCAATGCAAAATTATGGACTGCTTCATAGACAGTGACAAAACACAACGGTATCACATTTTTCATAGTGCAGTATCCATCCAGGTACCAATCGTGTTCAGATGTGTCCATCTTTCCAAACCTCTTTGCCAAGCAATGATAAGGAGACCAGTGCCAAAGGCAGTTCTTGATGCTGGCTCATGGAATCGTGCCGAAGGTCGTTCTTCTTTCAAGGTACAAAAAATATGCACTTGCGCTGAATGCATCTGCCGTGCTTGACAGCAACATGAATTCTGAGTTTGGATCACACAACATCGGTATTCTTCTACATGCTTTGCAATGAACAATATTGATTGATTCAGGGGGCGAGATTCCTGGATGTGGGTTCGTTAAAGAGCTGTCAGCGCGAGAGGGAAAAGAGTTGTCATTAGATTCTCTGCCTCCCTGTAATCCGATGAAGAACACTTCCAAAGTTCCAGCAGGATTTCGGGTGCAGATCGACTCACGTAGAGCTTTTCCTTCAGCTTCCAATCCTGAACACGGCAAAGGGGCACATCCAAACGTCAGCAGCTTCCAAAGAGGGACAACACAACACCGGTGGAAAGCGTGCCTTTGCGCCGACGGCCGCGGCCAAGTGGCACATAGCAAGAGCACGCGCGAATCCGCAGGGCGGCACCACTGGCTGCAGATCGCCAAGATTGGGATGCAACCCCGCCCGTGTGCAGCATCAGAGATCAAGGCGCCAAGTGCGCAAAGCCAGCGCGCCCTACCGCTGACAACGATCCATGAGCCCTAGCCCAGCTCCGCGGCTCCAATGCCAAATGCGTTCTCAAATCCCCAGCCGGATTACAACCCCTCACCACCGCCCATCCCATCACATCCAACCACCCACCCTCCCCGCCGCGGCAACCCCGAAGCCCGAAATCCAATTACGCCCAGTACAAGCAACCCCACAACTCAGCCGCGATCACGCGACAAGGCGATCAATCGCACGCGCACCTTCCGCAGCTTCAGGCTGTTCTTGAACCCCCGAAAGTTGAGCAGGCTGTTCCAGAAGCCGGTGGGCTCGGGGTAATACGAGCTGGCGTTGCTGATCGTCCTCTGCAGGCCCCGGCTGGGCGTGCCCGCCCTGGAACGGTCCCCCTCGCGCATCACCCGGGGGGAGTCCTTCGGATTCGTCATGCCCAGACGGCTGTGGCGGCCGCTGGGCGGCCTGGGCCGAGCGCGCTGCCGCGGGCTGCCCTCCGCGTGTGTCCCCTGAGGCCCGTACGCCTGGCCGCGGGCTGGCAGGGGCTTGGCTGTGCCGTGGGGGTTGGCGGTCTTGGCGAGGGAAAGGGATGCCAACCCGCCCAGCTGCCAGTTGGTCGACGTCGAAGATCAGCTGATGTGGAACTCGGCAGCGAGCCTGTTTTTTTATGCTCCTTGCGCCTGCGATGGCAGTGATTCTGCAGTCAATCGGAGGATGTCGTCTGTGAGAATATATTAGTCCCTCTGTCTTTTCCGTGACGATCCCTTCCCCCGTTGACAAGGCCAACACCAGTCAGTGGGTCAGTAGTTTAGGGTTTAGTGTGTTGTCACACCACGCTCGCAAAAATGGGTACAAGAACGAGTATGATGTCCAGAGATGAAAGGGAAGCTTCACCGCAACTTCTTTAGATGCCTCCGCCTGCCATTGAATACAAATTACCATCCTTTAGTACTTAGGGTAGAAGGTAGTACGCCACACGCCCACCCACTGCACCGGCGACATGTCACGAAGTACTCCCCACATCCCCTTGGTTGTGTTCCAGTACTTAAGGGGGCGTTGTATTCACCGCCGTACCCACAATAGTATATTGTGATGGCAATACGGTGCTAGTCACCCGCCCCCCTCAGTGATCCCCACTGCCTGTACCTCACGTAAGGCAGTAGCGGTCGCGTGGGGCGCCGGTACGATTAGTCATTCACAACAGGGGGTGCCGGCCCCGACCGATCCGCCTCCACCACGGTTACGTGACTCTTGGCCTAGACCTCGTACATGTCACGCTGGCCATCAGCTTCTTCCATCACGATCCCCACCAACATGCGCCACTTTCTGCGATGGAACATGTCCGCACGCCTGTACTCCACCCACGACCGATTTGCGAGCTGTCACCTCCCCCCACATAGCGATCAATCATTGCCATGCTTGCCTCACTCACCTGTTGTGACACCCAATCGAATCGGTTATCGATCCTGCCGGCCGTTAGCAATGCGGGTGACCAGATGTTAGGATCCACCATACGAGAGGGTCGGTCATAACTTCTAAGCAAACCAGACCAACCAGCAAGCACACTCAAACAGCACAGAAGCAAATCACAATGGTTACAACTGCCAGGACTTGCAACTCACGGTTTGGTCTGCCCCCTGACATGGGCAACTCCTTTAAATAGCCTGCGGGGGGCAACAACATGCCCTCCCACTCCCACAACGGTTCCAATAGAAGTGTTCAAAAACTACTTTCGAAACTATTCTAAAACTCCCCCCAGAACTGCCCAAAGAGCTGCCGTTTTAGAACGAATTTTGCCCAATTCTTTAACCTGCCATGCACACCTTTGCAACCCGTTTTCTCATAGCACAAACCATGCCCCACATCAGTCTATTTGGATTGCGAATTCCCTTGTTTTAGGGCATGAAACCGGGCTGTAAAAGAGGACAGAATCGCGCTGCATTTCAAAGAGAAAGTCCTACAACTATGTGGGATTTCTCAATCTCCCAGTCTCGTCGCTGCACTCCTGGACCCACCGTTGCCCAAGTTAGAGCTGCATCCAAATGGCGACCTTCGCCTTCAATAGGTTCTTGATTGTGGTGTTTTGGATAATCCCATATTGTTGCGGCCCCATCGGCAACCGCTGGTTTCCGGAGGCATTGGGGTCGCCCTGCCCTGCAGCTCGGCTGTTGGAGGTCAACCGGCCCTCTTCACCTTGGACGGTGGGCGTATCCGGGGCAGTCGCTCCTATGGTCGCGCGGTGGGCCCAATGCTTGACGGGGATCGATCCCCGGGGCCTGTTGTCAGCGAGAGGTGGCGGCACAGCGCGATGGTGGTTTGCTGGCTCGCGGGAGGCCAAAGAATGGGCCAAAGGATGTTACATGGATTCACTGCATGCGTGCGCACATATCGCATGCGCGATGCCCGATCGCGGGTCCATCGCGGTCACATCAAGATAAGACAGGTCAAGTGCGCGTCCAGGCACATTGTCACCGTCCACCGTTCACCTACGATCGACCCAATGTCCTCTAATTCCAAGCATCTCACACCCGACCCCCTGGCCCTAAGTACTATGACTTTAGAAGGCCATATCTTTGTCAATTCTTAACAGAATCGGGCGTTTAAAAGCTCGTTGGAACCAGGAAGCTCTAAATGTTACGCGCACTGGCCTGATGTGGGGGACGCCCTACTACTGGCTCTTGGTGTGGGGGACGCCCTACCCAAGATCGTATTGTATTCCTTGTCCTATGGTAACCCTTATACTTATAAGGATATGGGAGTAGGAGGGGTGGTCCCGCCTAGGTCCCCGTAAGGACCTAGGTGCCCGGCGAGGCGGGTCCAAGGCTCAAAGAGGGCAGGCGCCCCACACCCACAGACTTTTCGTATCATTTGGTTTCGGAGCCACCTGAGGGTGGCTACCACGCTTCCGCCTGGGCGGACGCGCAAGCGCGGAGCAACGGGCTCCCTCCCCGGCCTCCACCATGGAGGCCGAGGAATCAGACAGTTCTGCCCGCAAGGGCGCCCCCGACACGTCGGGAAAGGTTGACACACCCCGGGAGGGGACACCGACTTCGGTTGGTGAGATTAAAGCCCGGGATGGGCAAGGAGGTGAAAAAGTCCGGGAGGACACGGCTGGACCCTCCACAGCCACTCCGCCACCCGTAGAGGAAGATGAACCCATGGGGGAAGTGAGTGCCCCACCGGCGGCGGAGAAGAAGCAAGAGCAAGATCAGGGAGCCATAGCGGCGCTGCTGCAGTCCCCTGGTATCATGGAGCTCTTGGAGCAAGTGGCGGATGCTGCGGCCCAGAAGGCGAGAGCGAAGCGGAAGGAAGAGACCGCCGAGAGGATCGCCTCGCTGGAGATCGCCGTCAACAAGGCCAAGAAAGAAGCTCGAGAAAAAGAGCTGGCCATGAAGAAGGCGAAGCAGCAGAGCTGCGAGGCACAAGAAGCCAAAACCTCCACCGAAGACCAGGTCAAGGCGTTGAGTGACCACCTCCTGAAGCAAAAGCAGCGGGCCCAGGAGGCAGAAGAGAGAAGCGCCCAACAGGTGGTGCCGGCGGTGAGGGCCCCTAGTCCGTCGGAGCTGCCCATGCCAACCATTCCAGAGGAAGACTGGAAGGTTGCTGGCAAGCAGC
Source organism: Ostreobium quekettii (assembly GCA_905146915.1). Taxonomy (NCBI): domain Eukaryota; kingdom Viridiplantae; phylum Chlorophyta; class Ulvophyceae; order Bryopsidales; family Ostreobiaceae; genus Ostreobium; species Ostreobium quekettii. Next base: position 39,938 of record CAJHUC010001341.1, on the reverse strand, counting down.
GCCCCAAGCGGAAGAGTCCATCGCCAGGTGAGCGGCCGATGGAAAGTGAGAAATCTCCATATCAAGGCCGGGAGGCCAAAGCCTTAGGGCGAATTGAGAGAATACAAGGCCGGAAGGTCAAGATCCCGGAGCTACGGCTCAAATCCCAGGTGCATGTGAGAACACCTAGTGGATCGGACGGGACGGGAGATGAGTCGCTTACAGAAAGCGCTCAAGCAGTATGCGGAAAAAGTCCGCCAAGGCCGGGAGGCCACAACTGGAGCCCCGGAGGCCTGCGCTGCCTGAATGGGGACCTGGTGAAAGCTCAAGAGTGCTGGAATTTGTTCCAGACACTCGAGATCCGTATAGCCGGCAACCACCGTGCCGTGCAATGTGGACAAAGTTCCACAGTGATCTCGTCGATGAGCTTGACGAGGGGTGGCGAATGGCCGCCGACCAGTTTGGAGAAAGGTTGACCACCGCCCGACTGGTACGAATTCAAAGGTGGTATGGTCTCTGGAATGGCAGATCAAATTGCCAAAGAGGACCCAAATTGGCCAGAAAAAATGGCCTTTGCGCTCAGGCACATCCCAGAACCATGGGACTTGAGCGATGGGAGTCCAGAGAGACCGGACCCCAATGATCCCCACGAACGGTGGGAGGAGATCTCAGAGTTGTCGTTCTCATCTTGTGCATCTCCAATGCCGGGAGACATGTCCACCCGAGCACAAGTGCACAGAATGGAGAAAGAAAGACGACGCATTCGTAACCGAGATCGGTTTGCTCGTGCCAAGAAGTTGGACGAACAAAAGGCCAGAAAGGCTAACCAGCGACGAGAGCTGAAAGCGATGCGGCGTGAACGGGATCGCCAATTGAATCCCGAAAAATATGAGCGTAAACGAGCTCACAAACGCCAGCGCAAGGCTGAGATCAAGCGGTTTTTCTCCGCAGGAGGCAGCCAAAAGGCGCAGCGCCTAGAGGTTAAGCCGCCGGTCGATGAGCTGGACCCGGCCGAGCAGGCTAAGGCCTTTGCCCACATTGCCAAGAAGGAGGGGACCTCCAAACGCTGGGCCGATCAGCAGGACAGTAGCGGCAGTGACAGTGGTGTAAACCACCCTGCCCGCTTTGTCCCTACCCAACCGGAACAGGCATCGCCGTCGGTTGTGGAGACCAGCATTCCCAAGGTGGAGAAAACGCCAGGGAAGGAGACCCAGCCTAAAACGGCAAAGGCGAAGGAATCGCCCGGCAAGGAGAAAGACCCGCCTATGAAGGCGAGAGATCAGCCTGAAAAGGCTAAGGGGAGATCCCAAGGCCTGCAAAGGCCAACCACAGGTGACATTCCTGTCGAATTGCCCTTGCTGCAACCTGTTGAGAACACCAAATTGCGTAACCGTGCAGACATCGTTGATTCTGCGGGTAACGACGATGTTGTGTATCTCGGTTCAGCAGGTGAACCTGCCAGTCCCATTCCCCCGGAGAGACGGGAGACATATGAGGTCCTGCAGAAGCAGGAAGCCGCTTTGCAGCGAGCAAAAGCGGATGCAGAGAAAGCTGCTCAGCTTCGTTCCTTGATGGGGAATGAAGATTATGCAGCATATATGGAACTGCAAGAGGCGAAGCAGGCCTCAAAGGGACGGCAGGAATTGCAGTACAAACCGGCATTACCAGGACCTGGCTACCAGGAACGCCGTGCCCAGCAAATGGCGGCTGAACAACGTGGTCGGGCAAAGGAGCTGCACGAGGCACCCAGACCAACCCCAGTAATACATACCCCTGTCATCCAGGACAGGAGGGGATTCTGGGATACATTGGGTGCATTCCACGACCCTCATGGAGGGGTGTACTTTAAGGGGTATTATCATCCCCGTGGGGGTCATGCCCCCTATCGTGCACAAGTCCCACGGGACGCCCTCCAACGTATACCAGTGAAACTGCGAGGCCTCTTTGATGCTCAGCAGTCAGCACTGGGTATATACATGCCAGAGGGTCAAGAAGCAGCCACGGAGTGGCAGGCCATCCAAAGAACTGGCCGCAAAGTCCCCGAAGAGGGACCAGCTCAAATGCCCCCGGGACCATCGATGCAAGCAGGTCCCTCTCAACCGGTTCGTCCAGTGGCTCAGCCTGAATTGGCGCCAAGACAACCGGTGAGGCCTTATACAATGGGGCAGGCTGGACAGCGGGTGACACAGCCCCCAGTGCAAACTACGCAGCAGAAGATTCAAAGGCTGCAGGAGATGTCTCCATTTGCGCCGGGATCTGCGAGGTACCCGCCAGTTCAGTATTACCAGCCAGGGATGGCAGCACAGCCAGGGATGGCCACTCAGCCAGGAGTGACGGTTCAGCCCGGGAGGGCATATCAACCCGGAAGGGGACCCCATGCGGAGGAGCACCCAACACCCGTGTACGAGGACCCGTCCCATCTTGGGGGATCGGGCAGTTACGAGAGGGTGTACGATTATCCGCCCAGCCATTTCCAGACCCAGGAACCTCCAACTGAGGAATTCCTGTTTGGAATAGAGGAAGGCGAGGTTGTTGAGCCACATCGGGCGGAAATGGGGCCTCCCCCGCCTCCGGAGGGGTACAATCCCCTAGGACCGGGTTACACCGGACAAGCCTATTTGGCAGCGGCGCAAGAGGTACCATATGCGCCGGTATATTACCAACCCGGAAGGGAAGCTCAGGTGAGCATGAACATGCCTAAGATGAACAGTCAAGGCATGAAACCCCCTAAGTGGAATGAAGATAAACAGGCCTTGACCAAGTGGTTGCAAGAAATCATTATGTATTTCAAAACCACTATGGCACCCCGGACGCAATGGGGATGGATAGCACTGAACACTCTTGAAGAGTCAGTGAAGCACGGCCTACTAGCCCAGTTAGGGCACATATGGGGGATAACAATTGATGCAGAAGTGCTCTCGCAGCCAGACTTTCAACTGTCATGGGAACAGTTCAAGTATGGCATGGAGACACTTTATGATCACAAATGTTCCGACTTCGAAATTCGGTCGGAAATAGCAGCCTTTACAAAGGCAGGGACCTCGGGTCCCGATACGATCAAATACATGCAGCTCTTGGAACAAATGTTTCTCAAGTGTGAAAACGAACTTGATGATTTTTCCAAGTTGCATGCATTGTATACCGGACTTCGTCCAGACATCAAGAGGAAATATCTCTTGAATAAAGATGATGAGCAATGGACCACTTATGCCAGCCTGAGGGCACACTTGTACAAAGTGGGACCAACATATGACCAGGAATATAAGGCATATGGCTCTCGTCAAAATGAAAGCCGGAATGGCAAACCGCACACGAGTACTCGTCTTGCCCCTAACCGAGTTATTCAAAAATACCACGCACTGAGAGTGGATCGTCGTGGCAAACCAGTTTTGAATAACAGGCCGAGAGGTCAAGGAGGCATGACTTACAAAAATTCTCGTGTTGCTGAAACAATGAATCTGCAGGCACCCCAGAAGGAGCGGGAATACGAGCCGCTGGCCGAAATCCGCGACCCACTGGAGGGCAAGATGGTCACCAATAGTGCGCAGTTACGTGCCACTACGTTGGAAGTGCTGAAAAGGGCCGGCCGTTGCTTTAGATGTTTTAAGCCCTTTTCGGCAGACCATCATGGAGAATGCGAAGGGCGTGGAATACTCCCGCAGATGCCGGTGAGTCCCGCTCGAACGCGACCATCTGCATGCAGAATTTCTACCAAACTGTGTTTGGCAATGCGGAAGCATAACATCACGAGTGTGAAACTGCAAACTGCACCCATGAATGTGCGACTAAATGCAGCACCAGTGATTCCTGTTCCGAAAGTGCGAACTGCACAGCAAGCTGTGAATCGTGTGATGAAAATGTCTCACACTCCGGCGCCGCCGAGACCGACCCAACAGGGTCTGCACGGTGAAGTAGATCGTTCTGATCGCATGTTGAATCCGGTGCACTTCCAGCACATACAAGCACTGGTTGCTTATCGTTTCACACTTGATGCATGTGCGAACCCGAATGGGGACAACGCACTTTGTGAGCGATATTGTTCTCGAGTTGACAGTTTCCTTTGGAAACCACTCGTGCATGAATTCATGTGGATTAATCCACCTTTCCAGAATGCTGCGCCATTCTTGGATCACTATTTTGCTGAAAGAGCAAAAGCACCCGCCAATGTCGGTGCATGTATACTACTTCCAGCATGGAAGACGTTCACAGCTGATCCCAGGTTGTGCCAGCTGCGCACCCTTGTTCATTACCCAAAGGGTACATGGTTGTTTACTCAACCGCAAAATGGTCATCGAGATCGCAAGGAGATGCCTGGCATCCCTTGGCCTGTGAATATATATTATCAAGCCCCCAGAGGGTTCAGCGGAACACCGCATCCGAGGAGTCTCACAAGACCAACCTCGTTTGACCTTTACCGGTCAAGTCGGGCATCAGCCCGCCTCTATTCTCTTTGATACGGGAGCGACTGGCACGGCCTATATCAATCCAACCTGCTGTCGGCGGTTAGGCCTCACGCCACGCCCTGCCAATGCACTGTCTAACAGACAGCTTCGTCGCCTTAATCGCCTCCGCCGGCTGGCCAGAGCGACGCGACGCATTGTGGATCCCACGGAGTTCTCCACTCCTCCGCGAGAAGATCCTTTTCCCGTTGAGAACGAAGTTCTCTTAGCGGATGGCACATCTCTCCCAACCTTGGGTGTTGTGGATGTTCCCTTGACAATTCAAGGGTATAAGGACACCGTCCGTTGTATGGTGATCGACCTCTCTGACGATTATGACATTATTCTCGGCGACAATTGGCTCTATGAGCACGCCGGTGTCATTGACTATCGTCGTGGTCAGATCCGTGTGGTTTCTCGTGGCCGCGAGATTACTCTTCGTAGTACTCCTCGCCCCACGGATCCCCCTTCCTCCCCGACCCGGATCGGTCGGTTGTGTTCCTTCGGCTTTGCTCGTCGCGCCTACCGGCGTGGTTCTCCATTACGCCTGGTTCTCGTTCGCCGGGTCGGCGATCTCCCTGAGGGGGACGCACCAGGCCCTTCGGCCACTACAGGTCGGGAGACCACCTCTCATGCTGTGAATCCAGCACAGATCACATCCCTCTTAGAGGAGTATAAGGATTTGTTTCCTGACGAACTCCCTGAGGGACTCCCCCCGGATAGGGGAGTAACGTTGACCATTCCCCTAGAGGAGGGGACCAAACCGGTTAAGCGACCCGCTTTCCGGTACAGCCCAAAAGAAATGGAGGAGATCAGATCGCAGGTAGAATACCTGTTGCGAAAAGGTCTGATCACGGAGAGCAGCAGCCCATTCGGGGCCCCCGTGCTCTTCGTACCCAAGCCGGATGGCAGCCTCCGAATGTGTATTGATTATCGGGCATTGAACAAAGCCACTATCAAGAACAAGTGGCCGATTCCAAGGATAGATACCCTGTTGGATCAGTTGCAAGGGGCCAAAGTCTTTTCGGCTATAGACTTGCAACAAGGGTACTATCAACTGCGAATCGATAAGGCAGACTGTGCCAAAACGGCGTTTGTCATGCCATTGGGCTTGTACGAGTTCAAAGTACTTCCCTTTGGACTTGCGAATGCCCCTGCGATATTCCAGCAGACAATGCACCATATATTTGGTGACCAAATCGGCAAACACGTCCTAGTTTACTTGGACGACATTCTGGTGTTTAGCCGAACTGCTGAAGAGCATATAAGACACCTAAGATAGGTGTTAGAAGTGCTGCGACAGCAAAAGCTATACTGTCGAATGCACAAGTGCCAGTTCAATAAGGAGGAAATCTCCTACCTGGGACATATTGTGTCTCAAGAAGGCATACGCCCCGATCCCGAAGGGATCGAGAAGGTGAAGAACTGGCCCACACCTCAGTGCGTGAAGCACGTACAGCAGTTCCTCGGACTGGCTAACTATTTTCGAAAGTTCATTCAAGGCTATTCGAAAATGGCGACTCCCTTGACAGACTTGACCAAACAGAATGGCAAGTGGGAGTGGACGTCGAAATGTCAATCGACGTTTGAGCATATAAAGGAGTGTTTGACCACAGCTCCCTTGCTCAAGATGCCAGATCCTGAGAGACCATTCGAGGTCATCGCAGATGCCTTGCAAACTGCTGTAGGGGCGGTCCTAATGCAGGACAATCACCCTGTTTGTTACGCGAGCAGGAAGTTCCTCCCAGCGGAGTTGAACTACAGCGTGACGGACCAGGAGGCTTTAGCCTCAGTCCACGCTGTCCAGTTGTGGAGGTGTTACCTTGAAGGAACACGCTTCAAACTGGTAACGGACCACTGTCCGTTGACCTACCTTAAGTCACAACCACAGCTGAGCCGGAGACAGGCCAGGTGGTCGGAAATCTTACAACAGTTTGACTTTGACTGGGAATATCGCCCAGGACGAAAGAATGTGGCTGATCCACTCTCTCGTATTCCTCCATCGCCGGATGAGCAGGTAGCGAGGAGGAAAAGTCAACTGGTTGTATGTGGCTTAAGAGTAATGCATAAGCGGGGAAGCCAAAGAGAGGCAGGAGAGACGGTAGAGGCCAAAGATCTAGCTTCCAGGATCCGTCAGGCCTATGGCAAAGATCCCCAGCTTACGTCTGTAAGACAGCAGCAAGAGATGCGCTGTACAGACGGGTTGTGGCTGCGAGGCAATCAGGTATATATACCTGCCAGTCTGCGGACTGAGATCTGCCAGTTGGCTCACGACCATCCAAGTGCGGGACACTTTGGTCAAGCCAAGACCCTGGACTTGGTCCAGCGGCATTACTGGTGGCCAGGAATGCGACGAGAAGTACAGTTGTACATCGATACTTGCCTGGTTTGTCAACAGGTTAAGTATCCTCGTCAAAAGACCCCAGGCTTATTACAGCCATTGGGCATTCCTGGGGAGCCATGGACTGAATTGTCCATGGACTTCATCACTCAACTGCCAAAAACTAAGGGAGGTCATGATGCTATCGTCGTATTCGTCGATAGACTGACCAAAATGGTCCGCCTAGCAGCCACGACCACCGAGCTCTCCGCAGAAGGAGTAGCTGACCTGTTGGTGCAGAATGTGATAAGGCACCACGGCCTCCCCTCTCAGATAGTGTCCGACAGAGACGTTCGGTTCACTTCCAGGTTTTACCGGTACCTGGCCGAGAGGTGGAAGATTCAGCTCAACATGAGCACTGCGTACCATCCACAGACGGATGGCCAGACCGAAGTCATGAATCGGATTCTGGAGGATTACTTACGCAGCTATACGCGTTCTGACCATGACGCGTGGGATGAACTGTTAGCCATGGCCGAGTTTGCGATGAACAACTCGAAGAACAGTTCTACCCAAGAGACCCCGTTCTATCTGAATTACGGGAGGCACCCAAAGAGTCCCTTAGCTCTTGGTGTGCAAATTCGGAAGCCTTTAAAGGGCTATGACAATCCGAATGCCCGCGGCTTGGCAGTGGCCATTGAGAGGGCACAGCAGCCTTATTTGAGGCAGTCTGGTACACCCCTCGTGGAGGGATTACCAGCAGTGACACGATTTGATCACCGTGTCCAAACAGCGCTGAAAGAGGCCAGGGCGTGCTTGGAAAAAGCACGAGATAGGCAGTCGAAGCATGCTGACCGCCATCGGAGGGAAGTGTCGTTTAATAAAGGAGATGACGTCCTCCTTTCGACACAACATATCACCCTCAAGCACCCTGGAACTCGAAAATTATTACCGAGGTGGATTGGGCCCTTCACCATCCTCGACCGGATAGGTTCTGTCGCATATCGACTAGAACTCCCGGAAAGCATGCATAGGATACATCCAGTATTTCATGTGTCGAAAATCAAGCCTTATAAGGCAAGTGGCAGAGTACAGCCACCCCCAGTACCTATCGAGATCGAAGGTGAACTGGAGTATGAAGTTGAACGTATTCTTGACAAAAGGATTAAGAAGCGTGGGAGACGCAAAAACTATGTTGAGTACCTTGTCAAATGGCTGGGATATGGACATGAGCATAACAGCTGGGAATCAGCAAAGTCAGTTGCAAATGCACAGGAACTGGTTCAAGCATTTGAAAATGGCAGAACCCCTGTGATGTAAATGCAAACTGTGTGAAAGTACGGGATGTGCATACTAAAACATGCTCATGTGTGACTATGCTTTGACAGGTTCTCCTGAGATGGGTCTAGAAGAACACTGGGTACACCGCTCCCCGTGCCAAGACGCAATTTGGACACATGAACGCCATGTCCGTTGCGATCTTGAACGGAGAAAGACTAGACATTGATGAACCGCTCGTGCCAGCCTCTCGAGGAGCTGGGCGTGTGCGTGGCCGCGGGCGAGGACGAGGTCCCGCACCGAGCCGACGCCCACCGGCATGGGCATTTGGTGGTTCCCATTCTCGGGGTCACAGATGACAGGCCGGGAGGTCGAACATTCCAGCCATGTGGCTGAGGAAGAGTTTTAATGAGGGTTGTGAAGACCGGGAGGTCATGTAAAAACAACCACTCTTTCTCTTCACCATAGTTTACATAATGTATGTGTGGTTACCGCGCCAACTGGGCATGTGGCAAATCGCACAGCCAGTTCTATTCCCACATACATAATGTTTCTGCTCCCATATCCATATACATTGGGACGAGGACGCCCCACCTCCCTGAGGGGGACGAATGTTACGCGCACCGGCCTGATGTGGGGGACGCCCTACTACTGGCCCTTGGTGTGGGGGACGCCCTACCCAAGATCGTATTGTATTCCTTGTCCTACGGTAACCCTTATACTTATAAGGATATGGGAATAGGAGGGGTGGTCCCGCCTAGGTCCCCGTAAGGACCTAGGTGCCCGGCGAGGCGGGTCCGAGGCTCAAAGAGGGCAGGCGCCCCACACCCATAGACTTTTCGTATCACTAAATAACACTCACAAAAGGTCGATATCCTAGATTATGTAATCGACACTCTAGAAAATGCCAATAACTGCCTAACCCCAAGTAACCACGTCACATATATTCTTCGACTTGTGCTCCATGTTGGCGTATCCATTCGTCCATGGCGCACAGCACATCCCTGAACTTTATGGATCCAGTAGACAGCTAGTCCTCCCTCTGTGCAACAGCGAATTCCCGCACAAAATCGAGTTGTTTACTTGCTCCCTCCAGAATTTCTGGCTCCATAAACACCCCATGTTCACCCTCTTGTGCATCAGTGTCAAACCCCAGCTCCCGCCGCCTTAGCAGCTCGACCTTAACTTGTCATACGTCTATTCGAAAGGTTGGGCGAGTGAGAAAATTACTCCTTCTTTTTCTTGTGTCCTTACTCGTTGTATGATAAGCTTTACCTCTTAGCGGATTAAGATGGGGAGGGGCCGCACGACCTCCCAACGCGTAATCTTTGCATTGACGGGCTCCACAAACTCAGAGAGCATAGCCCGCCATCCGCGGAGGGGAATGGAGCGGACGGTCATGCTGGCAGGAATCAACCAAAGCGCTGGAGATCCACAAGGCACATAGGCGGGCTGTAGGGCGACATGGCATTTGCATGGCGTCTCCTTTCACACCCCTGGCTCTCTCATCGTACCCCTAAACTACTAGCTGTAATTTAGAAAAAAAAATGGGCAACATTTCCCCAAAATTTTGGGTACAGAACTTCCCTTTCTTTCTTTCTTTTCTATTTTCTTTCTTTACTCAATATTTTATTTGTGTTGTTAGCCCGCTTTGTGTTTTTTTTTGATGGCCTTTAAATGCAAAGATGACTTGTGAAATGGGTCATTTTGTAGGCTCATCGAACAGTGTCCAAAACAAGCAGTCACGATCTTCACGGAAATGACAGAGTGGCTAATTTCATGCCATTGCATGCTAGATAAGGTGACTGGAACCGTGCGATGGGCAAAGCTTTTTTCTATGGTTTGGGAATCGTGCAGTGCTCCGACACGCTCGAGTAGCCAGCCTGTACCACTCCCCAACAACATGCTGGGAGGCAAACCGTTCACAGTACCAGGTTTCTCTTTCCAAAGATCGTCGTTCATATCTTAGAGGTGGCCACCCGGATCCGTTAATAGCAGACAGAGGTTAATTTCCGTTAATTTTCCGTTAATTAATGGAAAATAACGAAAAAAGACAAAAATTAACCAAAAATTAGCAGATTTTTGGATTTTTGGGGGATTTTTGGGTTTTAGTCATACTAATAGTTTATGGAATTCGCTATTAGAGAGTATGTTTGTATTTTATTTCAACCTATGCATACTAGATTTTCAACTAGCCGCAGTTGTTGTGATTTTTTGGGGTTTTTTTAATTTTTTGGATTTTTTTCGTTTTTTCTGAATTTTTCTCCCTTTTTCTTTAACGAAATTTAACGGACAGCTGATAAAAATTAAGAACCGGATTTAACGGACCGGATGGCACCTTTGAGTGGCCACCTCTATCATATCTACACAACTCCATGCACACACAAGTTATATTCGAACAATGACAAACTTCATGCTCCATGCTTTAAACTCATTATATTCATTCATACGTTATCGCCAGCCCAAGACAAAGTTAATGTCTCAAATGCGGGACATTAAATATACACCAAACAAACTATCAGTGGAGCCACCACTATGAGTTTCTCATGTATTGGTTGTGCGTGGTAGTGGTTGCCGCCAAGTTTACCTTGAGGCATACATGAAATACGGTGTCCAAACCCCTGCTGAGCAAAATTGTGCAACTTTTTTCTGTACAATATATAATGCAGAAGTGCATGATTGCAAAAGGAACAAGATGCAAATGCATAAGAGAAAGAAAACCCCATACAACCCCATACAACCCCATACAACCCATACAACCCATACAACCCATACAACCCGTACAACCCGTACAACCCGTACAACCCGTACAACCCGTACAACCCATACAACCCATACAACCCATACAACCCATACAACTCATACAACCCATACAACCCATACAACCCATACAACCCATACAACCCATACAACCCATACAACCCATACGACCCATACAACCCATACGACTCATACAAACCCATACACTGGACAACCCCTCCTGTTGTACTTCGTCTCTGGACCATTTTGCCCCAGAGTTCTTTTCAAGTTGCAGGCTGAAAAATGGTATTCTTCAATCTTAGCAGGAGAATTGCGATTACTAGTGCAGTCAGCTGGTGTGCATTTCAGGCTATTATGTCTTTGCAGAAAGACAGGGATGCGAATGGAGTGTCTCTTTGCAAGCACCTAGCCTTTTTCTGCAAGTGGAATCCGACACAAGGCGTTTCAGCATTTCCCATGATGATGCCAGCCGACACCTGCTATAAAGAAGTTTTGCACATAAAATGGTTCAACACGGTGCTATTAACCACATGGCATTGCTGTCGCATTACCATACTGCAGAAGCAGAGAAACCTTTTTGCTTACTTAGTTTCACCACATAGCCAATTAAGAGCACCAGAAGGAATGCAAGGTCGTCTCAGCCACCAAAGTGAGAATGAAGATGGGATGATGCAAACAATGGTTTGGCTCTGCAGCCATTTTGCTTGCTACATGATAGGCATGGTGGTGGAAGCCGCCCAAAAGACAAAGGATAGTGGCAGGAGGCGGGACTTTCATACAATTGCCAGAATACTTTTGCATTCACTGTGGAACAAACTGGACCGCTGTTTACAGTGCACTGCATGTGCTACTTGCAGTGACTCACATCCTTGTGCTTTCCCCACATAGCAATAGACAAGGGAAAGCATGATGCTTGGCAAAGAATCATTGTGAACTGCTGCAGCAATAACTGGGATGCATGACAACCCTGCAACTGAAATATCAGCATGTGCTCTACCACTCTCAATGAGCACAAACAATAGCAATAGTGTGAGTTTGGATCCTAGATTAAGGTACTGGACGAATTAACAGCTAATGGCATACAAAGGAAACATGAAGGTCAAATTAGCCACCAGTGTCCCCACCACAATGGACTCGAAACCACCATCTCCACGATGTTTCACCCCCTCAGCACAAGGGTGTTTAATTAGCTGGTGCCTCCCTAGCCCTGCTTGAGAATCCAATTTACCCTCAAGCCCCCCCAATTGTACATATGCAGTCAACGGGAGTGACAATCGTCTGGCATGAGAATTTCCAATCATGAAACCTTGCTTGATACGATGTCAGGCAACGTGATAAAGCACCACCACTACACCTGCCAAGCGATGTCAGGCATTGTTCACAGACACAAGAGTTGCTACTGGCCAATTGTATTCTTTCCCCACTGAATATTCAAAAAGAAAAGTTCAAGAACCCCATGATCGTCAGGGAAAAGCAGAGAGTAGGGATGGCAATCCATCTGTCAGAATCTGATATTGAATGCTTCAATTCTTCATACCATTCTGCACAAAAGGGTTTCATAAGAAACATAACTGCACCAATCCATGCTGTGCACAGGCCCATCCATTGCTAGTGGTGCTAGAACTGTGATGCCTCCACACCAATGGGGACAAATCGCAATTTCCATTGCCTCAGATTCCTATCTGCAGTAGAAAAAGCCTGTTGGTCCTTGCATTGCATTCACATGCTTCTTGAACTGGGGCACAGCATTCAAGTACTCTTGCTTGAAGGTCTTGAAGGTCTTGCTTGAAAGGTGCCTAGTGACCAATGCCACAACCCAGGCAACAGAGGCGCAGGTAGCATGCACCATCAGAGTTTGCCCATTGCAGATTTCCAATTGATAAATATTTTAACTTCGAAATGCCTCCGCATCCAGCAATGTCCTCTTCGGCTTCTGGCTGACAATGATTTCCAGCTGAACCGCAATGTGGGAAATGCACCCTTCAGCCACAGTTGCAGCTGACTACGCCATCCACCTGCTCTGTATACAACTGCCAGTGTACGCGAGTTCATTGTTGTACAACAGAGCATTTGTGCCAAGTGCCAGTCACAAACTTTGTGCTACTCACATCCGCTTTGGCAATGAAAGCAGAACAACATCCTGTGGTCAGCCGGCCCCATGGTCTTCCTCGATGCTGCCAGCTGGCAGCTTAAAGTACACATAAGCTTTCTTCCAATCCGGTCTCTGTACCATGCCATACTTTCTTCTCTTCTTCTTGCCCTCATAATTCAGTGTGTTCACCTTCTCTACTTCCATGCCATATACACTCTCCAAAAAAGCCTTGATCTCCAACTGAGCAGCACATTGTTAAGCACACCAGGATCAGCATATTGTGCTTGCTCTTGGACCCTCATGGGCATGAACAATGAACAGTGTTGATGACTGGGTTGATAACAAATTGGATGGCTGAATGATAACACAGTCAGTACATGTACCACTCAAGTCAATGTCACAGCAATAGATCCATTTTTTGCTGGCGGTGCAAATGCACACTTTGAAAACAAGATTTGGATACTGCGTAGAGGGTCTGGTCACCAGAAGCGATCAAAGTTTCTGCATTGTGCTTAGGTTCCAAAGGGAAGTGAATCCTGCAATTGCAGAGCAGCCAGAGCTGCATGTGGCTGAGACAAGTGTGCATCCAACTGAGCAAAAACGCTGGCGCGAATCAGCTGTGCTCGTCCTTTACTGCATATTTCCTCATTATTCATTCTCTTTATTCTTGGGTACATTTTACGATCCACTTCGCGAGATCCTAATCAAATGTTGCAACGTGGAACAGCGTACCACACATATCTTGCATGAGATGAAATGGGAGGGTTTTTGCACAATGCATGATCTGCCATGGTCTGGTTGTTACGACCAACGGACCCATTTCATGGGCAAGATGTGCTTCCGACAAATATTGCACGCCGTGCGCTCGGCCCCCTTCCGACCCCTTAAGGCTTGTGACTCTGTGCTATACCCATGAGATGATGTCCAAATCTCCGAAACCACTCAGAACAGAACGATCTCCCGATGGGTGGGAATCGCGATAGGGGCAGACAATGGAGCAAAAGAGCCCTGCTCAGCGACGTCGAACTGGTACGTGCTGCTGCACCATGGAGGTGGACGCACAACACGAGCAGTGAGAGAGAACGAGGGGAGCTGGAGACTCTTTGCCCACCTTGCTGACATTCGGTGTCGTCCTGAACGCGACCTTTCTCAACCAGCCCGTCTTCTTCACCGCCTCCAGCTCTTTCTCCATCAGCGGGAGCATGTACAGACTAATGTTCGGAAAGTAGGTGGGGAGCCGCCTCCAGGGGCCCATTTTTGCGCGTGCGCAGCAGCAGGGGAGGAGCAGCGCTTGACGTGCAGTTTTAGTCTTCTGCGCGAGGGACTTCGGCAGAATAGGGGCCGTAGGCGGCGTCAGAACCATGTGCGAGGAGGGGATGAGAAGCGAGAAGATAGTCCCTACCTTAGATTGCATGCGTATAGCAGTGCGGATTCATGGCTGCAAGCTGCCAGTTGTAATGGGGACGACCAGCAGAGGGGTCCCATATCAAGTGCAACCGTTGCGCACAGGGCAACCACCTTACGTTGACCTTAAGTAATGCACGGGTTGAAACAATGCACATGTAAAACAGATGCCAACATGCTTTGAGGTATTTTTGCTAACTAAATTAAATTCCCATTTCTATAATAACGATCGTGCTTAGTTGCGTCTTCCTTTTTAAGAGCATAATTTTGGCATGACATGAGGCAGATTAAAACAGATCATCATCTTGCATACATCCAATGCCTACATATTATATTAAATCCCCACATATTTCCAATTGAAGCTTTTGGTTGGGTACAATATCCAAGGTGCTAAATGGGCAAAACGCGGCATCACCCTAAACGACCAACAACTAGTTGTTTATCAATCTCTTGTTATTCTCATTATCTTGGACCTGACGGTCTCTTTTACTATATATTGTTGGGAAAGGCATCAAGCGAGAGCAGGCATACTTTGGATGGGAAAAGCTCCTTTAATTACTATTACAATCACTATTGTTATAAAAATGGAGTAGTTATGACTGTTGCAATGAGGTAATCATTATTGTAGTTACTATTATAATGGCTCAGGATCTCGCTTTCGGATTGGAAGGATAGGCTAGCATAAGGAGAATATTAATCAAATGGTTCTGCATTGTTACCATTATTGCGGGGTAACAAAAGTTAGAGATTAGCGTTGGCCACCTGTTACCGTCCGTTAATTACGGTACCATATTTCCAATTTTTGTTGCAATACTGCCTATTAAAAACTGAGAACTTGTTGTACTATTTGGCCATGTGGGGGTAGGGGTGGGGGGTGGGGCAGGGTGGGTGGGTGCAGTGTACCGTGTGTACTTTAGTGGCCCCACGGAGTACTGTTGTAGCAACGCAGGAGGAACGGCACTAGCAACATAGCGAGCGGCCCTACACGGGCACCCCAAGGCCTGCTATAATGGTGGAGAGCCACAAAATGGGTGGTTGATTGGTGCCTCTGAAGTGCCCATTTCCACCACCCATAGTTGCTTGGATTGGCCTCTATGGGTGACAGGAATGGGTGCCTATGAGTTGCCACAATTGCCACGTGATTGCTGCCTTGCAAGCACCCATTCCATTTGACCCCAAATACTGAGGCTTATTAGGTAAAAGACCACCGGTACAAAGCATTGCCAAATCCTCAATACTTAGTGAGTTGACTTGAAATTTTGATAATATGATCCAGACTTACAAGCACAACTTTGGGCAAAGTTTTATTGAAAACTGATGTAAGTACAATAGAGAAGTCGTGCCCCATAGTCATAGAGTACAATTATTCTTGGACGGAGGAAGTAGATGGTAGCACGGTCTGCCAAGCAATAGATGATAGGGGCGACCTCTAATAAACGTTTTGCATCAGTGTGCTAGTTGTTGGTCATTGCCATGGAATCGCCACCATTAGTGTTGTTATAATTTCTTTATTTGTACGATTTGTAAGTGACTAGTGATGAATTCAATTTCTGAATTACACATTTTAAATAAAATTCATTGCGGAAAGCTCGCCACCTCTGCTAAATACAATTGACATATAGAAGACAACTTGTAGTTTTATTCGGTTCGAAGCTCTATAACAGGAATAGCACACGATGCATGATTGTATTAATGACACCAAAAATTGTGCTCTGCTTTGTTGGGTACATATATATTTATCTATAAAAAAGCTACTTGATCCAAGAGAAAGAATGATAAAAGTGTAATTAGTAAGTTCTGAATCATCCTACACTACACATACATATTGGGATTTGTCTTGTATTAGCGCCTCGGACCACCTTCTCCTTTAATTTGGGTTGCACATGGGACCAACAAGAGATATTTCCTTGCTGGATACAGATCATGGGAGTAGGGTATTGAAGGTTATACTGATCTAGAAGTCAATACATAGGGGCGAACACTATAACAATATTGTTATGTTTTGAATTGCAAATACATGTAGCCTAAGTGCATTCTTTGTTGATGATAAGATTAGTAATCTTCTAATAATAATGGGGGAATTTCCATGATACTGCTTTTCTAGTAGTTTAGGTAGCCGGTAATACACCACGTGCTCACCCACTGCACCGGCGGCGTGTCCCGAAGTACTCCCCGCACCCTTTGGCTGTGCTCCAATATTTAAGGGGGCATTGCATTCACTGCTGTACCCACAGTAGTATATTATGATGGCAATACAGTGCCGGTCACCTACCCCCCTCTGCGCTCCCCACTATCTGCACCTCACGTGAGGCAATAACAGTCGCGTGGTGCACTGGTACGATCGGTCATCCACATCAGCGCATGCCGGCCCTGACTGATACGCCCGCTGCCATAGTTACGTGATTCCTGGCCCAGGCCTTGTACATGCCACGCTGGCCATTAACTTCTTCCCATCACGATATATGCAGACACACGTCACTACTGTGATGGAACAGGTCCACACGTGTGTACTTCACCCGCGACCGGCATGTGAGCCGTCACCTCCCCACCACGGCCCCCTCAGCGCCCCATCATTATTGGCACCCGCCTGTGGAGATTCCATGCACATTAAAGCAAGGTTCAACCTAGCATTGTGCCATGACTCATAGGCGCAGTGCAGTGAACAAACCCGGGAGCACCAGCTCACATGTCTGCCCGAAACCTTCCCCCACATGGTGATTAATCATCACCATTCCCGCCACCATCACTTGTTGTGACACCGAATCGATTCGGTGGTCGATCCCGCCGTCCATCAGCGACACGGTCGTCCACGTCCCAAGATCCGCCATGCGAGAGGGCCGGTCGCTACGTCTAAGTCCACCAGACGGTAACCTTACAATTTGCTTTGTTTTTGTCTCCATGTGCCTGCAGGTCAACCACAAGGACTTGCTGTCCGGGGTCCAGCCTGCCCCTTGGCCCAGCGGCCCTGGGGTGGGCAGCCTCTTTAAATAGCCAACGAGAGGCAACAACAACCTCTCCCGCTCCCAAAGCGGTTCCACACGAAACATCCCAGAAACTCTTTAGGAAACCAGCTAGAAACTCCTCCCTAAACTGCTTAGCATACCGCCATGTAAAATCAAAATTCGACCAGAGTTTCTACCTCCCATCATGGGAGTCCCATGCACACCCTCTTGGTCCGGAAACTCACAGCACACAACGCGCACCCCTCTCAATCCATCTAGACTGCAAATTCACATGTTCCAAGGTGCGAATCCAGACTAAAAACTGCTCAAAGGCACGGCAAGACTCCAACTACAAATCCCAAAGCTGCGCATGAGGTCGCAAAGCTTCTAGAGGACACAGAACTCACAGGAGGGCAGCGGGGTGGCATGGCATCTGCATGGCACAGCTTTTCACATCCCCCGTTCCTCCATCGTATCCCTCAATGATTAGCGATAATCTGAGCGAATTTTGGCAGCGTTTCCCCAGCATTTTGGGTACTTTGCTGGGCATTCTTTCTTCCTTTTTTTCTTGTTTTCTTTTACAATATTGTGTGCTCCGTATTCTAACGGTCTTTTTGACCTTTTTTGTGCTCATTTTTGATGGCCACCCGTCAACCCATACCGGTGTTTGATGTTCCCATGTTGGCACCCACGTCCACCAAATCTAGAACGTTGGTAGCTTTGACGTTATTTTTTAATATGGAGGAGCTTTTCTGGGTGCCCGATAGGTCACTAGCAAAGTAGACGCTTGGTAGTACCCCTCTAGGTCCGGCTCATAGTTGTGGAAAATGTCCTCCCAGAATCTATCCTCCCTATTAACAAAGTGGTCTTGAAGCACGTCCAACCCTCATCAAAATTCGCCTCAAGTTCACAGAAATTGCCAGAATTTTCCCCATTAGACCAATGGGGTCATCCTCTTGACAAAAACTCCTTTGGTTCCTGCCAAATTGACACAACATTGACACCAACTTTTTCCACATGGTCACAAGGCTGTAGGGACCATCAATATTCTTGAACTTGATGGTGTCCCCATGCAAAACAAGCTGCTAAAAATGGTTGCATCTCTGCCACAAGCCATAGTCAGTTACAAGCTCTTCCTCAACCCAACCAAACTCGTTTGGATCATGCAGCCGCTATTTGTGAAGGTGGTTAACTTCCATATGGTGAAATGGCACTGCCTTGACACCTACACAATAGGGCCAATACCTAATGTCACGGATTGCATTTGACAGGCCCTCTGGGGTCATATCATATTGGAGATGATTGAGCTGATGTTGCAACTCCTCAGAGAGTTTGCAACATAACTTAGTGGCTCTGACCTACTTTGGCATGAATTTAAATCTCCACGTAGAGGAAGCACCGATCAACGAAATCGATTCATTCCTATTTATCTTGTAGGAAATGTGGGCGAGGTAGTCCTATTCGGACAGGCTATTTTTCATGAGCATCTCTTGAACTATATTGACCAAGGCATTCTAACGGGAGTTGTCAGTGACTCTTTCTCCTTCTGCCTCATAAAGTTCTTTCACAAAGTTATATGGCGAGCTATATGATTCTATAGTGGGGCATCGACCCTTGGCAGAACTGATTTAACAAAATCCTAGTATGCTCATTAAACTTCTCTATCTTTGCTTCCCAACATGTTGCAGCAGCAATCCAAAATGATGCTTTGTAGGACAGCGTGGTCAAGAGTGTTCCATCCTCCCTTGTTTTGGATTCCGCTCAATGTTGCCCATAAGCAACAATTGTTCTACAATAACGTGGTCATCTTGAGCACTCGCCCCCATGATTGAATTACTGTGTGCTGGGTCCCACTTAATACTATGACTTCGTTCAGATGCAATATCAGTCGCATGCATTGCATCCCCATCTCTTATGTCATTGGTAGAAATCTAACCTTGTTTTTTCCTGCCCTCACCACCCTTGTTGCTTATGGGAAAATAGGTTTGGTGAACCCCGTCACCATCCCCCTTGATACTGCCATCCCGTCCGGACATAGTACTAGTCACCCACATTGCATCCCCAACTCTGACGTTATTGGCACATTCTTCACCTCTTTTGCCGCCACTCTTATTGATAGAAAAACAGAATTGGTGGCCACCCATGCATGAACTTTCACTTGTGGAGTTCCGCCATGGAGCACCCCCCCCCTCTCCAGCCCTAATACTAATCACTATTTTTGAATCATTACTTGTTATGGTGATTGGATAACCCTCACCCTCTCCATCCTCTCCCCCACCACCCAGTCTGCTAATAGCAAAATGAGCGTGGTGGCACCCATTGCTATAGTAGGGGCCACAATTGATTGCGCTATCCCCAGAAGGTGGTGCAGTTGGACAGAAGCTATCCTTGCCCCCACCTCTGCCCCCGCTCTAGGTGACTAACCCCTGACCAAACCCCCTGCAACATGCATGTCCCACCTTGTCGCACTCCTGCTAGCTCTCGCTAGCTCCCGCCAACTTCCCCTTGCCCCCCCCCTCGCCCCCGGTTGGTCACCCATCAATGCGGGCGCAGGCATGCCTTCACCACTTGCCCATGCCAAGGCGCTTGTGCCACTTGCCACACACCACCACCTCCAATTCGCCACCATGGCCGAGGCACCCATTGAGAACTTGCCATGGATCTCCGCTAAAGTCCCACCATCAGTACCCACCCCCGCGGATATGGTGTGAGGTCCGTGCCCTATAATTTTCTCTAAATTTGCCATTGGCAGTGGCACGTCTCGTGCAATCCGCATGCTCTTGCCCGGTCTATGCAATTCAGCGACCCCAGCATTCGCCGATGGGTCGTTCCCCCAATGCTATTTCCACCCTCTAAGCTCCATCCCAGCCCCCTGTAGGCAAAACCCCCCATCCGCAGGGTGCCGCACCCACCTTCTGGCTTGTTGTGTCTGCATGCCGCGCCCGGATCGCTCCACCAACCCGCTCTAGGGCTCTAACCCTGCAATGTTGGTCGAACTTCTTGTGGGTCTGCCTACCCTTTCCACCATCTACTATGCCATTCAATGTGGGGGTAGTCCCCCCTTGCCACAACGACCAGTGCCTCTACCCGCACATGTGTCAATTGAGCATATTGTGCCTCAACATTGGCCGGCCCCCTCACCAATTTCTCTCTACTACCTACCGATTGGGCACTACCACAACGTGTGCCTCCAAACCAGGCCACCAAACCATCCTTTGGGTGCACCGCAAACCACATTTCGAAGTCTTCAGGCCTCCGTGCACCTTCCAAACCCATGTCAACACTAGTCCTTTGCTTCACACATACCCATACCTTGCCCCTCCTCTGCCTCAATCAGCGGATGCTGCCCGCCTTGCCCGCCAGTGTAGTCCGACGGATCCCAATGCTTGGGACAAGGAACGCTCCCACTCCAACTTCAACTCCGGTGGGAACACCATCCTCGCTGAACGCCCACACTGCGGCATAACCTTT
Organism: Ostreobium quekettii; assembly: GCA_905146915.1. Lineage (NCBI taxonomy): Eukaryota > Viridiplantae > Chlorophyta > Ulvophyceae > Bryopsidales > Ostreobiaceae > Ostreobium > Ostreobium quekettii. The sequence continues at coordinate 19,253 of CAJHUC010001341.1, read as the reverse complement.
GCCATGCAAAAGACCCACCTCATTTCTCCACATGACCTCCTAGCGGCAATCGACTACCTTTGCTGCTTTCTAGATCAAACACACACCGAGCACCGCCCAAACGAGGGTGATGCTCAGTGGTGCCACTGCTGAATTCTGCTGACAACGCCATCCTCCTAAATGCCATCGTCCAGGTGGAACCCCATGGTCTGAACCTTGCTCCGAAACCATATTGCGCTGACCGTTCACACTCGGTCGCTCCCAGGCATGGGAAGCAAGACCACAACGAGATGCATTACAATGTGAGTGTATTAGTTAAGTATAATCATGCTTGCAAACATATTCATTTCATTTCCCTTCCATTTCTCCATGTACATGTCACCATAACACCATCGCCATATCCGCCGTACCTCATTTCACCATGTATCTCCATGTGTCAAACAGTCACCTATTAATTGTTCTTTCTGCCTCACAGGGGTAATAAAAGCAATGCCCAAAGTTTGCACAGCCGCTTGTGCCCCACTGATTGGCCATTCAGCAATTCACCGTGTTGACAGCCAACGCGTCTGAAGCGACCACTCCGTTGTTGTCACTCTATTGTTGAAGACAATGCACAGCGCCACGTGATCTCAGCGAGGGCAGTGCTTTGCTGGGAAGTTTGCCGAATACAACAACCTCGAATTTTCCAGACGCTTTGCAATTGGACTTTAGTGGCAGCATCCCAGATTGTTCACAGATATTTGATCGAGACTACTTTCGGAAAGCTGCGTCCAGAGATCTCCCAACAGCCCCAGCTGTGGCCGCGTTGCACGTTCCGAGAAAATTGCATGTTTCGTGGCAAGTGGCCACACAATTCGAGCATGTGTCAACTGCCGAAATACTCAAGGTGATGAACACAGGAAACCAAAATTTTGGTTTAAAGGCGAGACACCCATTTCAAACTGTACATAATGTGCTATGCAGTCCACAATGCATATTGTGGCACGGCTCCATGTGTTCCTGCTCTGCCAACCCGCCCCACCGATCACAATGCCATCATCTTGAAAATGAAGCTGCTGTGGCAGCACCGAATGCGCTGGCAGAGCCTGCTCACAGTCGATCTGGCCCACGACCAACCCAATCCATACGGCATGCTTCTAGGCGCCAATGCGCTCACATTGGCAAAGAAACGCCCCGTCCGTCCCCAACTATCCCGACTAGGTGAAAAAAATCGACACCATGCGATGTCACTTTGTTCAAAGCCTCGACAAAATCCCTCTCGGTGGAGGGAGATTAAAGCGGTGCGCCATTTTAGGCTTTCCTCATGGCCGCTTCCCCATGCGCGTGTGTCCCACACCTGCCCCACCCGATATCCTAAATGAGGGTGCTCTATATATTGTTCGAGAAGGTGCTCAGGAAAACCAGAATTCCGCTCGCCAGGAACACCGCTGCCTCAATCTTGGACCCCTTCCTGTGGCCAGCCTCGTTGTAGATCATGAAGGCCGGCGCCAGGAACGCGATGGCCACCCCCGCCGTGCTGCCCACATAGTCGATTGCCACAGTAACGCGCCTGACGAAGACAGCGATGAGGTAGACTACCGCCAGAATGCCGTAGGTGCACGAATAGAAGCGCCAGCCTTCGGGCCGCGGCGTGCGGAATATGAAGTCGGACAGGCTCTCCCGCAGGGGCCAATTGATCATGGGGAAGATGGCGATCACCTTGTGGGATGCACCGAATGCTTTAGTTGCAGTTTTGTATTTAAAAGGCAGTGCAGGGGCGGTGCAGCTTGAGGGCATACGAATACCTGTTCCTGCCGTCGCAGCAGATGAGCAAAATCTGATATGTCGATACTCCGGCCTCTCAGACGCCACATGGGACCACCGTTCGTGTTTCTGGCAAACGAATGAAACTTGCAGCGGCAGGTGATGCGCAAACGAAGTTGGTTGAATAGAATTTGTGCATATTATCGCAGCGGGCTGAGCGATGATAAAACATAGCAAAATGAAGTGTGAACCGCGAAAGTGTGCGAATGTCGTGGCCGCCCATTTCAAAGAGTTTTACAGTGCAACCACATATGGCAGTTGGACAGGTTCGGATTCCAGTGAACGTACATGATTGTGAAACAGCGCTTGTACGGTCTGCTTGCTGCATTCACACGAAAACCGGTCTAAAGAAACTGCAATGAGCTCAATAAAATCACTGAAAGAATCCCTGAGAACAGACATGCAGGATCGGTATGGAAGCACTTGAAACGGGAGGTTCAAAACTTCTTAGGCTGTAGCTAAACCCCCAAATAGTGACACCCTGAATCAGGGAAGACGCTGCTCCAGTGTTTTGCCCGCCCTATCAACCCGACAGCGCAGCAAATTTTGCCGTTTTTAAATAGAATAACCAAGACCAACTCTAGGCTCCAGCTCAACGATCGGCACTATGCGAGAGGGTCAACTGCTAAAAATGACCTGAGGGCACGTACCTTGCCGTCGTCTGTTTATAGAAATCACCGCCGTCCTATTGTTTCACTTAGAAATGGCATTGCTTGGCATTGCCAGCCGCCAGAGTGGGTCCTTCCGAATATGGGACGCCATTTACTGCGAACTGGCAATACTCCTGCCACCCGAGGTTGGAGGTTTTCGACTTTTTCGTTTCCAATCGCGCAGGCCTGAAATCTTGGCGTACCGACTGCCCCTCTCAACTCTATCATTTTCGAAAGTACTGAATGAGTCCATGGTGGGTAGTTTTGACCGCGATTTCAAGGAAATACTTTGAATTACAACAAGTACATGACAAAATGCGGCTTCCCAGACCAACTCGTTCATCTTGTTCCAGTCTGAGAAATATATGATCAATTTCGCCAATCAACAAATGATGCATGAAGGCATTACGACAAGTTTTGTAGACGATATACAAGCCACATATTGCATACATTCATATCATTTCGCCGCGATACTTACAGCGGGACAGCAAACGACTCACTAAGTGATGGAAACGAACATTAAAGCGAGTGGAGGCAGTGCCTCTGAGGTCGGTGGATTCCTCCGTCGCTGCAGCTTTGACATCAAACGCTCCCATTAACCGCACCTTTATGGCGTAGCATATGAGCACGGCATCGCCAACGAATTCGCCAGCTCCTGCACCTATGAGAGGTGCTAGACCCGCCGGCGTGAGGTTCAACAGGATGTCACCCTTTGTGTTGGAGCCGAAGGCCACGTACATGGGCACCTGAACTAGGACGTGGATGACGAAGCACAGGGCCATGGCGGACAGGGTAGCAGTCATGGCATTTTTCCTAGTGTATACACGCAGACCCTCCATCTGCGAAAGCCGTTCACGTGCTTCAGGTCCAGTTCATCTCTTTGATCAACAGCATTGAAATGATTTGGCAAAGGAAAACAGCGCCTGCGCGCACTTCATTATCCATTGCCCAATGTGCGGCCACAATGCCCGACAATACGCGATTGCACGGCGTCGCCTGAAGGATGCACGGCCACCTCGCAATGTAAGAAATGGCATCAATATGGGAGTGGGACACATCCATGTGCTGCAGAACATTACTGTGCAAAATTAAGACGCATGTCCACAATGAACATGTGTTCACATTGCTTTAGCACAAGTCAGACAGAGAAATTGCATGAACAGGTGGGAACTCCCAGAGGAATTCCGGACTTCTCAGCTCTCAGAGAATGGAAGCCAAAGTGCAACCCCACAAGTTTTCTGCTCTAGTGGTTGCGTAAATGGGCGTGTCCACTGAAAGCTGAGAAACTTTCAGTAACCATTTTGACTTGGCTAGTTCCCTTTTTGGCTAATTCCGAGAACAATACCGTAGCTCAGGTTTGCGCATGGGCACTATGCTCAGCATGTCGATGCGCAGAAAAAAGCGGTGACAATGACCTTCAATAACAAGGGTATGACATGATATAGTACAGCCTCATTTATTGGTGATCTGCCAGTCGCATTGTAGGTACATCATCAGTCAAAATGGATATCAAATTATGCAAAATGTTCCTTTCCGTGCCAGTGGTACTCGCGAGGACAGCGCTTACCAGTGGAGGGAGCTCTTGGTTAACAAAATAGGCAAAGACGTATGTTGATATAGCCCCGAAGGTGGTGGGAATGAGCTTCATTCCAAGGCTTCCCTTCGGAATCCACCATTCCACGTCAGACAGTCCCCCAGAAGCCACAGCGATGGTCGAAAGGATGATACCAAGAACGCTCAGTGCCGCAGCCACTGCCACACCAGTGGTGCTGGCAAATTCGAGGCTGCTGATGTTCCTGCTAGCGAGGAAAGCTCCATTCAACCAAGTTTGTTTGAACATTCAATGTCCGGCCGGCAAGCTACGTAAATGATAATTTCGTGCAGCCAGGGACATTTCGAAAACCTACTGCGCAGCTGGAAATCTGGTAAAAAACAAGCATTTGGACTGAACCAAGGCAATTCAAATAGGGATATACTGATCTTACGCCTGGGGCATTTTTTACAGAAGCGCCCTACAGTGCAGCATTACATGCAGCACCGAATAGGATATGAACAGGTGGTGTATTTGTCTTCCTCCTTCATTGAAAATGGAATCCGAATTGCCAGCTGCACAAAATACAGCCGCTCGATGGTGTTAACCGGTGCTTTCGACCTAAACAGCACTAAAATATTCAAATTTGCAATGCACTTATCGTTCATTTACGATTATTGCTTGCTAAACTAACGTGTGCCGCGGTCACCAAAAACACCTGCGATTGACATTTTGTTAGGCATTCTATTGTATGTAAGGTTTGAGATCGACTTCAATAGCGGCATGTTATACTGTGAATACATTCACACCAAATGCCCACACGCACCTGAGAGAGACAAGTGGTAGAATGAGCGCCAGCGTTGCCACCAGCATCTGCGGCAGCACGACGTTAGTCAGGCATTAGAAGTGCAGAATGCAACAAGAACGGACACCGTATGGGCGCCTTCCTCGCCTTCAATCAGAGTCGAAATTTCGAAAATGGAATGCCTGCGGTACGCTTTCGCAATGAAAGAGGCCCTGCTTGTTCACCCAACGAGAGCGACAGTAGTTACTGCGCAGCTTCATATTCGGTGCTTGCTACAGACAACAAAGGGGTCGACAATGATTTCTCAAGCACAATGGGAACGCATACAGTCGCAATGTGAATCCCGAAAGCTAGATCCTCCCTGAGAAGTTGAGATATGGAATTTCACTGGAGCAATTGTGGTATTTGGCAGGGCGAAAGGTTGCGTTGGATCATATCTGTGCACCACATGGAACTGGACAACACGGGGGAGCTGGGAACTTGGAAAGTTCGGTACATGCTAAAAAAATGAACTGACAGTGCATTGGGCAATTTTGTCTCAAAATTGTCCTGTCCACTCAGCCAACCACAAGATTGGCAGCGCTGCGCCTTTCTCTAAACAACCCTCATACTTATTTGCCCGCGCCATTTTGCTCTGGATTTCTAGGTCCTTTTGCACAATATGCTCGGGGACAATGCAAACTGATATTGTTCATTGATGAACACAACCACGAACACAACAGTAAACTCTGCTGATATGACGGCTACATTGAAACTATGCTTATGCGCACACTCTTCCAGAATCTTCTTATAATGCTGGAGAAGCGCACTGGAGTTTCGAAATATTCATGTTGGTCTTATTTTTCGGCACCAAGTGGACAACCATTTCTGGCAAGCAGGCAACCTTTAATGCATTTGCATTGCAACTGGCAAGCCCCACTACATCCACCATTCGTAGCACCCTTCCACTGACACGTCCATGGAACCTGACCCAGATCAGTTATATATGTTTATGGAACCACTTTTACCTTTGTGTCACCATTCTGCCTTTACATTTTTAGGCATCAATATGCGCAAACCCAGAAACGGCTATTTTTGCGGTTACATTACAATAACGTATTTCGACGGCGCTTTGAGACATCCAGTCTACATGATGAAGTCGCAGACAATGATCCGTCCTCTGGCCCCTCGACCACTCGCAACAAAGCGTCCACGTTGGCCTCGGCAAGGGCAACGCCGTCGTTGAGCAAGGCTCGTTTTATGCTCGCGCCAGCGCGTCAGGTTGCCACTCAACGGACTCCTTTACTCTGCATAGACTGTCTTCGTGCACACAAGGCCTGTTTACGTATTTTTATGCGTTTTCAAGCGCAAACGCACAACTGCAACTTTTGCATGTAAATACGAAAATTCGCGTTACGTTTGCGCTGTAAATGACAAGCCTGGCTGGGTCTATGCTGCCCACCACAAACCAACGGCAGCTGAGCAGCGTTCCGACGGTGCGCGGGCCGAGAAGGGCGGGAATGAGACCCCGCAGCTCCGTAGTCCCCACAAGTATGTCTCCAATGACGATGATAAATACGATCAGGATCCCTGCACAACACGGAAACCGGTGAAAACTGAGCCAACAGACGCACTCAATTGCGCATGCAAAGAACTTCTGTCAATGGAAAGAATGTCTGTTAAGCTTCTCTTCATTCTCCTGAATTGACTTCAAGTGGGGGTGAAGCGATAAACCAAAAATTGCAAGACAGCGATCACAGCATCAGCTGTTTTCTTTGCCAATGAGCTATCTCTACAGGGAAAAATGAATGGCTTCCTTCTCTGCACCCCATGCGCAATTACCAAGTTGGTGAATACATATTCACACACAGATTAATTTAAGGCTCCCACGTTCGAGCGCAGCCAACAACCCTTGCCTGCATTGCCAAACAGGATGCAAATCCGAATCACGGTCTCCCACGTCGCTCCCAGTTCGTCCTTCACCACGTGGGTGTAGGTGCGCTTTTGGGTGCGGTCCGTGGCCCTGCGAAGCGCATCTCGGGCGTAGTTAATGGAAAATTTGTACAGCAGCACAACAGCAGAAACATGAATCAGGAAGTCTTGCACTATTCCCTGTTCAACTAGTTGTCCATACACATTTCGACATCGTGCAACACAAAAATGTGTAACGTCATATTGCACACATTGCACACATATTTACAGGTTGTACGTCGTGCATTCGTGCACAGCAAAAAACTTGGGCGCAACAAACGAAAGTATGCACATGAGGCAGAGCGCATCGCCGTCGTCACCACATCGCCGGTGCCGGGGCGGAGGATTCCGTCACATTCATGTTCGCTTAACCAATCAAAGCTCAGGCACAGTTCTCTCAGTCAAAGTATTTTCTAGGAATTTGAGGAGCTACACATGCCGGGGTACAATCAAGCGGATCGCCAATGCCGTCACCTGCACCAAATCCTTTTGTGGCTATGTCATACCAACTGGCGAAATTTGCATTGAACCAGGACAAATAGACGGATGAGGGACCGAAAAGCGTTTGGGATGCACGCGTGCCTGGCATTTCCCTGCAATGTGCAAGGTCCCAGCTCGTTCTTTCATTGGAGTTTTCAACAAAGCAACGCAGACTTGTGGCCGGTGGCAGAACTATATCACAGCGACTTCTTTCATGTTATTGATGGTCAGAGCGCCATTAAAATCTGCCCTTGCCCACATTGGATTTACTTGTAGGCACCCGCCATTGCTTGAGCCGAGTACAGAGGCAACAAGTGCCAGCTATCTGTGTGACTGCATGCAACCTTATAGAATCAAAATGGTATTCCATGACTGAACTGATGTTTAGATGTATTTTCAATAGCTACAATACGGACATTCATCACATCGCCACGTCTCTGCCCACTGCCACATTCAATCTCAAAAATCTCCAAAACCCAAAACTTTCGCACTACAGTTCTATTTAGTCTGCACATTGCATCCAAATTTGCCAGCGAAATCGTTGGGCGCGGGGTCTGTGGGATCACGGGGAGCAGCAGAGGTTCTGCACAGCGGCTGTCCGCAGCCACCTAGCGTTGAACTATAGGGGATGTAACATTCTTTCATGAGCGTGGGCCAGCAGTGTGGCGGCGGATGGCAATGCGCATGTTGGATCGCACCAACTCTTTTACGCACCTCACAACAGCGGCCGCTGAAAATGTCATCAGGACTGCAAGAGCAGCATGAAGTGCCACGCTCAAAACGATGCCCAGCAGGGATGCCTTGTACGGGAGAGCCACCATTCCTGCAAATGAACCAATCGCATTGCCGTTCACGTGGATGCCAGTGGCCATTGCAAATGGGCTGTGCGAGCGATTCAAGCGTATTCCAGAAAGTCACCAACGTTTTCTTGTCATTGATTTTTATCATTATGCACAAATATCCGCGCGCCACTCAGCGTGATGCGTCATCGACGCCAGCACAATCAGGAATCCCATGCACAAAATGGAGCCAGTGTCGCTCACATTCTTATACACACTGCGGCTGTAAGCACGCTTGTCACATGCGTGTGACTGAGAAAAGCGCTACACAGCAGCACGAGTTCTTCCATGCATTGCCGTCTACAGCCGTGTTGGAGACCTTTTATTCTGTATTTGACTCATTCAATAGCGCACGAGTCGTTGAATTACAGGATAGCTTAACTGAATTCATATAAATCTTGAAATGGCGAAATCAGACTGAATGGTTTATGCCATGCTAAATATTTGAAAGCAACTTAAGTCAATTAGTTAATTATTTACGTGGATCCAATCTAAACATAAAGGCTAGGTACTGCCACAGAGCAAGGTGGGTGTCATTATCAATGACGCATTTCAGATTTGGGGCATGCATTACAGGCGGCTGCATGGAATTCTGACATTCCAGGGTAGTTTGAGTTGGTTGATAGTTTGTTTGATGGCAAACATTGCTGTGAAGGCGGTGGTTGAAAAAGCCACATAATAGATTGACAGGGACACTGAATAACTGAATTCACATGTTGTCGACGCCGCACTCGCTGAGATTGTTTTGCGTAATTTGATTTGACACATTTTCAGGCCGGAATCAAAATCGGTGAAAATATGTTATGTACCACTGTTTTCAAGCCAATCCGTATGAACAAATCTGGATGCGAGAAATCGCTTTCATCGTCTTTGAGCGGATCTGTTCTGTCAATTCGCGGCAATGTGATTGGAAAGAAAGAAGCTTCAAAGGGTGCAGCGCCAACATAATCAGGTCGAGGCCATCGTCACGGCCAAAACGAGACAGTCATAGGTGTAAGGCAACATCATCCTCGTTCGCTGCGTCTAGGCGGATTTCAGAGATGCTAACATGCAAGCTGGGAGTGAGAGAATCGGGGAGCAAATCCCGGCGAAGTACCTGCGCCGATGATTGCATTGGAAATGCTGAACATTGCTCCCGTGACTGAAGATCGGCCCTGGTGATGATCTTGGCCATCGCTCCTACAGGACCGCAACACACATTTCGACGCCATTGCTGGCCAATGATTTTATCACTTTCTGCAAATGGCATCTTCCATTTTTTATTCAGTAGGTCATTGGGCAATACATGTGTTGAAATCATTGCGGAAAATGCTACATGTTCACAATGTTCACAAGCCTTATCGCCACATCCTGAGCAAAGCAAACCAACTCTGAAAGGCTGCTTGTGTTTCACAACTGCTCAAGACTGCACAAAGATGTCTTAGTCCATATAAGGCATTACATCTTCAATAATGATTGCAGATACTCATTGCCCATCTGATAGTTACATTACTTGTAATGCCTTGATTGAGCTGCATTGATATTCTGGTGAAAGGTGGCCAGTTGGGTACGCCTTCTTGGACCGAGGTGTTCGGATACGGTGTTGCTTCATGTCGCCATTGCCTGTATTGAAAGTGTTGCTTCATTCGCAAATTTTGCCTGGCCAGTGTTTTCGATAGCTTGTGTGTGCGTGTGTGTCTGTGGCGGAAATTCGGCAGCTAAACCTTCTGACGAACGGTGCAAATCATGCACAGAATTAACAACGGCGGTCTCTCGGCAAGGATTTGGTATTGTGTCAAACTGTGGTCAGTGTTTGCGAACACGCGGTTCTTCAGCTCTTTCCCACCAAAACGTCTGGCAGATTTGTCGGGCGCTGACCATACAACTACAGCTAAAGTTTCAGGCCTGCTAGAAAAATGCCCATATGATTGCCCAAATGGGCAAAACTGGCCAATGAAAAGAATCGGACCCATTAACGTAAATGGATCCCTACCATAATATATTCAGCTGTTCTCATAGTAACGTAACGCTTGGCCCTGTTTTGCAGAGAAAACAATGAAATAAACAACGCTGCTTCAATATATCTATATTTTTTGCAGAGCAACGTAAAAAATAAAAATGGCGCTCTGCAAAAACTATGGAGCAAAAAGCACAACGGCATTTTTTTTGATGCGGAAGGACTGAATATACTACGGTATTGGCCTCACACTGACAACACAATGGATTCCTTGGAAAAATGGATCCTTGTATCGGCCCAGACGGCAAACCGGATCCAGCATCGATGTCAGATGGCAAGCTGGATCGCTTCAGTGCGTTAGCCCGCATGAAATTAGTCTCTCTGTCTTTCCCGGGAAGATCCCTTCTTGTTTCGACGCCCTAAACGCTAAACTACTGACCCACCGACCCACGTTGGCATTGTGAGTGGGAGAAGAAGGGACCCTCGCGGAAGAAAGAGGGACTAATATATTCCCGCATCGGGGCCTGCAGCGCACCAAGGGGCACAAGGGGACAAAATACCAAGGGCACTGCCAAAAAATCGCACGACACACGGCATCATCGGACGCACAGTGCGGCACACAAACCCCCGTATCGAAAAGGACGCAGGGGTGGAGCAGGGCGCCTCGGGGGTGGGTCAGCTGCGGCGCACCGGGCATGAAACCACACCATCCCAGAAGACCGTCCGCGCCAGTCCAACCCAGTGCATCGAGTGCAAGAATCCCTTGGCCGTTTCGCGCATGGTTGTAATTTGTGGTGCGCGTCCATCCTCCGTGCACGCCTGATCGAGACCCCAGATGGAATGGCAACCCTCGTTTCGTTGGAAGTCCCTCCCCCGATTGCGGCGATGGCGCTGGAAAGACGCCGCGCCCCCCGCCTCGTTTCCGCAGATGCATCCCAAACCAGAGAATCTGGATCCGGGCCCCCTCCGGCCGCCGCCGCGATGCCTCGGCACAGGACGGCATCCCAAGCGATTGGATCGCAACGCAGCGCGGATCCAACGCCCGGCGGGGCCGTCGATGAGCGGTGTCGCACCGTCGCCGGCTGTCCCCGAGGAGAGGCAGAGAGGCGGCATCACGCCCCGCGGCGGCCATCGCGACCCCCGCTGGATATCCGACGCGGCCTCTCGGCGGGGCCCTTCGCTGCGGCCGTCCCTTGCGCTCCTTCGCCCGGTCCCTTCGCCAAGCGGGGAGCCCGAGGGACGGAAAGGGCAGGGGTCCTTGTATGGGGGGTGGCACTGGTGATGGCCCAGCCCGGGTTTGACCCCCAGTACCCGGGGACGAACGGAGGCATTGCCAGCCGGGACACGATGGAACGTTGTCAGCGTCACCGTCAGCTCCATGCGAAGCTGTGAATCGAGGCGGGTGTTCGGGACTTACAGCCACATTGTGACAGGAGCGCGGAGACAATCGGAGCCCAAAAGCTCGAGTCCAGCAGGTCCGGTGCCAACCGAGTTACAAACAGCTCCATGTCCAGTTCCCAATAAATAGGCTAGATGATAATACCAACAGTGTCCCCAGTATTGTAATCATGTTAGGTATAAGATCAATACCGTCCTATTCTCGGTGCTCAACCTGGCATAATGCCTCTCCTGAGGGAGTATCGACCTGACAGGTCCAAGAAAATCAACGTGTCCTGTTCAACATAATGGGCCAACATTCTCAACAGCACTCCCTTCCAAATTTGTCAAATGTCCTGTGACAAATTTCAATCGGGACAGAAAATTCCAAGAAACGTTCACATCTTTGAGTATTTACTGTCGCACAATCATAATGTTGAGGAACACGCAAGTTCCAACAATGAACCACTCCCGATCACAACAACAATATGGTTTATACACCCTTTTGCATGGTTCGTCACCCAACATCCCGCAACTAATATTCCCGAGCTCTATTCCACAACAAGTCCCATTGACCTATTATTTATTAAAAAGTCCCGTAGACCTAAGATCTCTGATTAAGTCCCGTTGACCTACGATGTCTGATAAAGTCCTATATACCTACTAATCCCACGAAATCACCCCACACATTCACTGCCAATACTTCTTAATATGACTCACATTCACTCATGCCCTTTTCCCTGTATCACAGAACACCACATCATAACCCCCTTTTTCCCCTTTCCAAGTCAAAATCATGGGAGTGATCTAACAAGGATTCAACTTGAAACCTCTATCTGCCCATTCCTTGTCGCTCTAAACTAGAATTCGGTCACCGACTTCCAGGTTCTGCCGTGTGCTGGTTGTTCTTCCAACTGCAATTGTAGCACACTCCCCTTGTTCTTTTCACTCATCTCAGAGTGTGCCTGATTTAGCCAAACGTGAAAACGGTTCTTTATGTGCTTCGGGTACTTCAACATCCCCAAAATCGTGCAGAATTCTTGATTCCGCCTCGTTTCTTATATGTATGGCTATGAGAAGTTCCAGAGGAGTCACAAAGCGCCCACCTTGCAACTGCATTCTTCAAGAGTTGACTATGAAAACCACGTAGGGCAACACCAGTGGCCAATTCACACCCTGTCCCATTCGCCAAATTCATCCAACACTAATTTGTGCGCACGTTCAATTTTCCATGTGATCTTGGAAAGTACGGAGTAGATTTGTGCATTTTAATACACAGCCGTTTGCAAGCAACTTCAAAGGACCCATTGAAGTGCGTCCCATTGTCCGTTTGCACTTCCCTTGGAATATTGAACTGCAAAATCAAATAATAAATCAGAAATTTAATGGACACGTCTGCCATCACGGTCTGAACTGGTTGGGCAACAACAGACACCATGAAACAATCAACCGCGGCAAGTATACCCACTTAACCCATCGTAGTTTTTAGCAAACTCAAAACAAAGTCCAACTGAACCAGATCCCATGGTTGTGGGACAAGCAACGGATTGATAGGTGGTGCTGGCAAACGAGGGCTGCAATGTTGATAAAGTTTGCACTTCCGAACCCACTTAATTATAGAAATTCGCATCGAGGGCCACCAGAGTAGTTCCCTTACTCGCGGCGGTGTGGCACGTACACCAAAGTTGACCACTTGCATGACGTTCTATGTGCCACTTTTAGTACCCACTCATCATTTCCAGAAATGACATATACACATCGTCCAGACCGTCATCGTTGTGTTGAAACCACCGACCAATTGGTTGTGTCCATGAAAACCGTCCACTGTGCACCACTTCATCATTCGTCATATTATTCCTCAAAGCCTCCATGATGTCAAGGTAACTTTCGTCGGCCAAGTAATTAGTTGAAAGGCATGCCACTACTGTTGACAGTTTGTTGACATTGGCAACCACATCGTGCTTTCCTTGTGCCATTAATGCAAACACTTTTGGCTCATCATCATTGATCATATCCAACAGTTTAGTCAAGGAGCCAGGTGGCAGACACCGACTCAACCCATCCGCATTGGCATGGAATTTTCCCGGATGAGTTACCATAGAAAACTCATATTCATTGAGTATACAAGCCCAACAAGCCATTCTCCCTGTCAGCTTTTCATGCTCAGCATAAGCGCCCAAACCAAATGGTCCGTGTGCACAACAATCTTGCAACCCAAAATGTAGGGTCAAAATTCTTGCATGGGTGAAACAACTACCAATCCCTCTTTCTCCGTTGTCACATAATTCAACTTGGCAAAAGAGAATTTGCGACTATGAAAGTACATCGTTCTCTCCTTGCCGCTTGCATCCATTTGTGACAAAACACCTCCAAGCACATAATCCGATATATCAATATCCACCAAGAAATGCAAAGTTCTAGCCCACACAGCCTGAAAGTTCGGTTGTTTCAAAACGGGTCCTATTGCCACTGCTCATTTCAACTCCTCAAAATTCAATTATTCCATAGAGCCCTATTGGAACACGGATTTCGTGGCAAGCATAGCATTCAATAGTTTGGCCACGTCAACAAACCCTCATATAAATGGTGTTAATATCCTGCCATGCCCAGAAATGCGTGCACACCATTTTTATCGCTTGATGCCACCATGTCGAAAACACATTGTGATACGGGAGCTTCGTTGCTCCCGCGGGCGCACAGGTCGGATGAATGGGGAGTCAGCCAGACCCCCGGGGCATGACATTAAAAGGCTTTGATTGTACATCATCTAAATTATCCGTTTGATTGTCCTTTCCACCCGACTGTTCCACAACTCAACCCTTAGGTTGCTATTAATTAAATGTTCCCATTTACTACATCTACAAAGCAACCGTATCAATTCTCCCCCCCCACCAAGTGTGGCCGTCCTCGGCCACGAGACCAACGACCCAGAAAACCAGCAAGAAAGAAGATACGGCATACCTAACAGAAATCCACAATAAGTCAGACTAGCCGTGTCCCATACCACGATCCAACTCATAATGAACCTCTACTATCCATGTAACCACGCAATCCATCACTTCTTTCGGCGACTTTGTCTGGTCTTCTTGATTGCCTCTTGTCGTTGTAGCCTGAGGAGGTACTCTGCAACAAGGTCTGAACAATGCGTGAGGTTGGCCTCTGGCTCCCAGGTTGCTTCATGAAGCTCATAGCCTTTCCAGGCTACCAAGTACTGTCTTCTGGAAGCGTTGGCATGATGTTTGATGATTGCCTCAACCTCAAACTCTTGCTCGCCCTCTACCTCTAGTGACTCTGGAGGCGAACTGACGGTGTGCTGGAACTCTTCACTGCGCTCAAACTTCTTCAGCTTCTCAACGTGGAAGGTCGGATGAATGCGCCAGTTGGATGGTAGTTGGAGAGTGTATGCAACTGGGAAAACTGCCTTCACCACCTGAAAAGTTCCAATGTAACAATGCCTGATCTTCACTGGAATATGCTTGAAAGCTGTGGAGGGCAAAAATGTTGTTCTCACCGCAACTTCATCTCCAGGCTGAAACTGTACATCACGACGATGCTTGTTGGCAGTTGTAACCATCCTCTCCTGTGCCCTCTCATAATGCTTCACAGCACTGGACACCACCTTCTGCATCCGACTGACCATAGCATCCACTGACTCTACCCTCGTGTCAACTGTGTTCTCAGCCATAAGTCCCACTAGAGCCTGTACATGCTGCCCATACATCAAATAAAACGGGCTATATCCGGTCGCTACGTTGATAGCATTCCTCACTGCAAATTCTGCCAAAGAAAGGTATGTACTCCACTCCTCTGGATGCTCTTCAACGTATGGCCTCAAGAAATTCTCCAGTGTGCATATGGAGACCTTGGACTGACCATCTGTCTCTGGATGGTACGCGGTGGACATACGCAAGTTGGTGCCAAGGAGTATGAAAAGCTCATGCCAGAACTTACTCAAAAATCTGGGGTCCCTATCACTGATGATAGCACGAGGTAGACCAGAAATCTTGAAGACATTATCGAAAAACAGCCTCGCGTACCCCACTGCATTCAACTCTTTCCGGCAAGGAACAAAAATGACAAACTTGGTGAGTCGATCCACAAATACTGCAATAGTTGTATGTCCATGTGATTCAGGTAAATCTGTCACAAGGTCAGTGGTAATCTGTTCCCACTTAACTGTTGGAACTGGAATCGCCTGCCGAAGTCCTTTTGCTGCTTGATTCTCTGACTTGAACATCTGGCACTTCGGGCAGGTTCTGATGTAGTCCCTCATTGACTGACAAATCCCCTTCCACCAGTAAACTCGCTGCAACATCTCTACAGTCCTCTCAACACCCAAGTATCCAACTGTTGGTACATCATGGTGCTCCTCAAGAATATGCTGCTGCTGACTGGTGGGAACCACAATCCTGCGCTCGTTCCCTGCTGCCTAGTAGTATAAAATCCCATGCTGATCTATTGAGTAACCCCTCACCACCTGCCCCATGTTGAGCTTCACCAACACATCACGAGTACCTACATCTGTGTTCAGTGAATGCAACCATGCCTCTCATTCTGAATCTTCAACACAAGGTACTGCTATAGACTGAACTCTGGCAACTGAATCAGGATGAGTCTGAACTGTGAAACTGTGGGAAAGTGCATCTGCCACAACATTGGCCTTGCCTGGTATATACTTCATTATTGGCATGATGCTCTCGAAGTATCCACTCTTCAGCCAGCGCGCCTGAGTGCGAGACATAGTCATTTGCTCCATGAAGGTAGTAGCTGGCTGCTGATCTGTCATCACAGTAACACCTCCAACACATCCTTCCAGGTAATGTCTCCATTGTCTGAGGGCGTATGAAATCCCCAGCATCTCTTTGTCGTATGGAGAGTACCTGGTCTCTGCAGGATGCAATCTGCGTGAAAGAAAGGCTATAGGCTGGTTGCCTTTGCCCTGGTTCTGCATGATCACAGCTCTAATCGCCATATCACTCCCGTCGGTCACCACCAAGTAAGGAAGACTAGGATCAGGAAGAATCAAAACTGGAGCAGTAGTCAATGCTCTCTTCAGATCTTCAAATGCCTGCTCCTGTCTGGGTCCCCAATACCAAACAATGTTCTTCCTGGTCAAGTCGTGCAATGGTCTAGCTATCTCTGCAAATTGGCATATGTAGTGTCGATAGAAGCTAACCATACCCAAGAAGTTGCGCACATCTGCAACAGTCTCCAGCTTCTTCCACTGCTGAATGGCACGTATCTTGATTGGCATAGGTGAAACACCATCCCTAGGAATCCAATAACCAACGAAATCAGTACTGCTCATAGCTATCTGTGTTTTACTCGCTTTAGCAAATAGCTTGTGCTCTTTCAAACGAGCCAAAACTATTCTCAAGTGCTGCTGATGTTCTTCCATATTCCGCCGGTAAATTACGAGATCATCAAGGAATACGATCAGAAATTTGTCCATCATATCACAGAAAATATCATTGACCATTGCCTGAAATTGTGGAGGTGCGTTGGTCACTCCGAATGGACAAACAAGAAATTCAAATTGCCCATATCAACATTTAAAGGCAGTTTTCTCCACATCCTATTCCCTAATAGGCATCTGCCAATATCCACTACGCAGGTCTAGTTTGAAAATACCTTTGCTCCAGCCAGCCTATCCATGAGCTCCTCTGGAAGCGGCAATGGGTACTTGTTCTTCTTGGTGACTTTGTTGAGCCACCTGTAGTCTAGGCATATCCTCAATCCTCCATCTTTCTTGGGGGCAAAAATGATGGGTGCTCTCCAAGGTGACTCTGATGGACGTGCATATCCTTGCTTCAACAAGTAGTCCAGCTGACGCTTCACCTCCTCCAGCTCCAAAGGACTGAGCTTGTAGAGTGGGCGGCTGACTGGCTGAGCTCCGTCTTCTAACTTGATATGAAACTGGTGACCTTTCCGCACTGGCGGAATATCTGCTGGTAGATCCTTCGTGAAGACCTCACTGTACTCGTCAAGTGCTGCAATCATCTGCTCCGGTAGTTCAGAACGCTTCAACTTGTTCACATCTGATCCCTCCTAATCTTCTAGGGTCGTCTCTACAGGGATGCTGTCATCATCGACTGGCTTGATCACCACCATCAGCATGTTCTTCTGGCCACTGAATGGGTTGTCCTCTGATAATGTCTTCTACTAGTTTGGACAACTGGCCATTGGTAGTGCCACATAATCCTGTCCCTGTAAGATCTGAATCCTGCCTGACCGGAAATCAATATAGGAGTTCTCCTTAATCAACCAAGGCAAACCAAGGAGTACATCATGAGCCAATCCTGGGAAGATATCTGCATCAAAAGTGCTCATGAACTGACCGCAGTGAAATTTCACCCCAAACACACGACCCAATGTCTCACGCGTGGTCGTGTCAGCCATCTACAATTTCACCGGTCTCCCATCCAGTGATAGACCAATCCGTCGAGCAACTGCCTCAGAAATATAGTTCGCAGTGCTCCCACTATCGACATAAGCCACAACTGCATGCCGGTTTATACTGCCTAAAAGTTCGTATCCCATGAACCCAACACTGGCTAGAGGACAGACAAGTGGGGTGCGCAATCCCACCATTTCTCCCTCTACATCACCACCACCAGCTTTGGGTGCATCAGAACTGGTCAGCCTCTCATCACAGAAATTCTGACTGCCAGTAAGAGCAGGTTGCTCAATATTATCAACCTTAGCTATGACCCCAGCCACACAACTATCACTGACTGCGGGGAAAAAGTCAGTGCTCATATCATTCTTCTTTCTGGCATCTACATCATGGTCACCACTAGAAACAACACTCTGACCATCTACTGTAGTTGGGCCAGTGCGCCCAGACAGATGAGACTCCTCTGAGGCCACAACAGCAATACGTGGCCCCACCAACACAGAATTCCACCGAGGATGGCTCACCTTCACAAACTTCCGCCCAGAAATCTCCAGTGTCCGGCGACTTGCTCTCTTGGCCGGATCACCCTGCTCTCTCCGGGGTAGCGTGGGCAGTGCATGCTGCCCCGCGGCTAGTTTAACCACTTAGCAGCCTCCTCCAGCCATGGGCAAACATTGACGTAGTGCCCCGGACTCTTGCAGAGCCGACACACACCACGCCCATGACCGCCATCACCACGGCCGCCATCACTACCCTGTTGTCCACGACCTCTGCCTCTGCCTCTGCCACCCTGCTGAACTGCGGCAACTGAATCTGACTGAGACTGAGACTGCTGCTGCTATTGGGACTGACTGACTGCATGAACCTGATGTTGCTGCTGCTGCTGACCACGTCCTCTGCCTCGTCCACGTCCACCAGACTGTTGGCCCTGACCTCTGCCCTGGCTCTGCCCCTGAGACTGCTCCCAGCCCCCACGCTGAAGACTGGAAAGACACAAAGCTGTCGTGATGGCCTGATCAGGGTCCTCAAGCACCCAAGATGCCACTGTAGATCTCATGGGCTCCTTGAGGCCCTCGATGAACTGGTAGTAACGCTCCGCTCGAGACATGTCAGGCAGCCTGAAGCTCTATTTATGGAACTCCCTGACATAGGCTTCTACTAGAGGTGGCCACCCGGATCCGTTAATAACGGACGAGGGTGCCGTCCATTAAATATCCGTTAATTTAGCGGACCCCGCTCTCTCTCTTGCTGACGTGGCACGGATGGCAGCGGACGGCTGGTGCCAGTCAGCGGACTCTGCGGATTCCGCTTGGGCGTTAACAGATATTTTCCAACGGACCGGAAGCCGCGCACCCCATCCGCTAATTTAGCGGATGGCAGCGGACGTGTGTGCCGAATCAGCGGATGACAGGCAGTAAGTACTGATTTCCAAATCTGCGGATCGGGTTGATTGCCAGCGTGGCTCAGCCAGCATCCACATACCGCGGACCTTATTTGGTCGCTCTT
>CAJHUC010001340.1:0-18664 GCA_905146915.1 Ostreobium quekettii | reverse complement strand
GGGCTTTTGGTGGTACTCGGCATCGTGGTCGCCGATGAAAGGCCGGGAGGTCAAACATTTCCAGCCACTTGGCTGAGGAAGAGTTTTAATGAGGGTTGTGAAGGCCGGGAGGTCATGTAAAACAACCACTCTTTCTCTTCATCCAAAACTGTCTTGTGTGTTGTGTTTTGTTAACTGGGCATGTGGCAAATCGCACAGCCAGTTCCACCAACATGCATATAATGTTTCTGCTCCCGTATTCACTTATACTGGGACGAGGACGCCCCTCTCCCTGAGGGGGACGAATGTTACGCGCACCGGCCTGATGTGGGGGACGCCCTACTAATGGCCCTTGGTGTGGGGGACGCCCTGCCCAAGGCACATACTATTCCTCACCCACTGTAACCTTTATCCATATTAGGATACGGGAGTAGGAGGGGTGGTCCCGCCTAGGTGCCCTGTAAGGACCTAGGTGCCCGGCGAGGCGGGTCCGCGGCTCAAAGAGGGCAGGAACCCCACACCCAGATCCTATTCGTAACAGGGCCCGATTGAAGAAAAGGAAGTCGAGCATGGTAGAAACCGACGCCCGCAGCACCCGCAGATCGTCCGGGCGGAGGCCACGCTCCAGAATATGGAGCATTAAGCTCGCCGGGACCGGAGCATGCGAGGACGCCGGCTCCGGGCATTGGCGACGCCAAGACCGGGTGAGCAAACAGGTCACCCGGTCGAACGCCGAAAACTGGAGGTGACCCGCGACCTGGTGCACCATCGAAATTGCAACCAGGTACTGGGGGAGGCTGCGGACGCCAACCCGGCCCTCCTCCCGTAAGAACTGAATGTAGCGGTAAATGGTGGCCGGGCGGGCGGGAAGGGCCGGGAGCTCCACGGAGGCGCAAAACGCCTGGAATTTGGCGAACTTGGCCTGCATGGATCACCGGGTCGACTCCGTGTAGAAGGAAAGAAACTGAGACTGCATCCATGTGCAGTCAGATTGCAGCAATCCGTCGACATCCAGCCCGTAGAGCGGGTGATCTGGCGGCATGGGCTCCACCGGCAGCGGGTCATCCGGGGGAAGGGCGGGCTCCCCGGAGGGGGACCGGGTACCCGCCGTTAAGGAGCCGTCCGAGGGCAGATGTGAAATGCCCGAAGGTTCCACTTCGGCGGAGGAAGAGCCACCGGAAGACTCGGATCCGCGGGGCGAAACATCCCCGGATGGTGGGGAATCAGCAGCTCCTGCGTCGCCAGATTCCGGACCGGCGGAAACCAAAGCGCGCTCGGCCAGTCCGGCGCGAGCACGACGGCCTCGACGGCGGGCCGAGCGGCGAGGAAGGATACCAACCGAGGAAGGAGGCACCACGGCGGGTTGCGCCAGTTGGAGTCCGCCGTCCAGTCTTGGAGAAAGGCGTCCGTCCCCGCACTCCCCACGTCCGCGTGCAGGCTGTTGTACCTTGGACAGAGGGTATTCGCCGCGGAAGCAAAGCGGTCGCACGTCCGGCGACCGAAAAGCCGAGTCAGCCGGCGGAAGATGGCTGGATTGAGCTGGTAGTCGTCCCCCACCCGGATACGCGACAGCTGGTCCGGGATGACGTTGTCCTCCGACCGAATATAGTTGGGGTCGAGCAAAAGGTGGCGCGTTGAGCAGACATGGTGCAGCTGGCGGAGGGGGCGGAGGAGCTCCTTGGAATGTGTAGTCATGCTGCGGAGGCAGTACATGACTACCTGGTTGTCCACCAGGAGGCGGAGCCGAGAAGGAAGGCCATGGGAAGCAGCAGGGAAAAAGCTGCGAATAGCCCGCTCCACCGCCTGCATCTCACGCACATTGATGTGCTTCAAGGAACGGTCCCAAAACCCCCTTGCCAGGAGGGGGCGGGACGTCCCGGCAGGAGAAAAGGTGGCTCCCCAGCCGGTCAGACTGGCATCCATGGCCAGGGTGCCGGCGAAGGGGATTGCGTCCGGGTTGAGAGGGCGACCCGCACAGCGCGGAAGGTTGACCCACGCCTCTAAGTCCAGCCGGGCCTGGGGGGTGAGGCGCAAACGATCCCACCAACTGCGTTTGGACCGAAGAACTGCGTAGAGGCTTTGCAAGAAGAAGCGCGCCAAGGGGAAGGCCAAATGTAAGGAAATGGCCAATCCACAGAAACGGGCCAAATCCCTGGCCACAACCCAGCGACATGTGCGCAAAAGATTGGCCTTAGAGGCCACCAAGGTAGCCTTCTCCGGCGGAACTTCAAAACGGCAATGGGCCGTGTCGATGATCACGCCCAAATGCTTCTTGCGCCGAACAGGGGTCCACTGACATTTGCGGTCTTTGAATTGGATACCCAGCGAGGCAAAAACGCCCCTCACAAAACCGGACCAGTGAGTCAAACGAGAGGCGTCATGCATTGCCGCCAAAAAATCATCCAAATACGCCAAAAGAATGGCGGGAGATTCCTTAGTGTACACCTGAAAGTAATTAGCAATGGCGTCATCGCCTGCTAAGCGTCCAAAACGAAACTGTCTCGCTGCCTGGGGGCAGCTGCCCGGGGACCTCAAGAAACGGCCCACTACAAGCATGAACTGCATAAAAAAGAATGGAGCTAACGAGAGGCCAAACGGAAGTGCCCGACATGCAAACACTTCGTCCCCCATTCGAAATTGCAGGAAGCATTCCTCTGATCCACACACCCTGAGGTGATGATAAGCATCCTTTATGTCGAAACCCACCAATGAGTCATTTCGTCAAAGAAGGTGACCAAAATCACGCAATTTTTCGTAGCGAAGGCCCACCTTGCGCAGGTGACGGTTGACCCGTCTCAAATCGATGCAGAGGCGGTACTTCATGACCCCGTCCTCCCGACCCTTCTCCACCAGGAAGGCGCGGGAGATGCGCGACGTCGGGCCCGGAGCCACCTTGACAATCGCGCCCGAAGCGAGGTACTCCGCGCGAAGGGAAGTCCAAGCCGCCCGTTCCTCCGGAGAGCGGAGCGGATAGGAGCCCTCGTCGAAGGGGGCTGGGGGTCCACGCGGGCCCCAGAGAAGCGGGGTCCCGGAATGGATCCATTGGAGGACTCTTGATGGAGCGCCGATCCGGCGCCAAGCGGCAAGGCGGCCTCGAACCCGGTTGTACGGGAAGTCCTTTACGGACCCGGCTTGGGGGATGGAGCCGGGGCGCGAGAGGCTTTGTGGGACTTGTGGCCGGTCGAGGGGGCCGAGGTCGACGGGGGGGAGGTAGACTTCTTGGCGGCCGCGGTCTTGGTGGCGTGCTTCAGTTCTTGCGTCAAGAGCTCCTTGCGCATGCGCTCGATGGTCCCGTCGACGCGAGCGGTGCCGAAGCGAAGGCCGCGGTCGGCGAGACGGATCTCCGCTTGAATGGCGCGCCACGATCCCTCGAGGCCCGAGCCCTTGTGCTTGGCGTGGATGCGCTGCAAGGAAAGTTGATCGTGGAGGGCCTCGGTGACCTCCACGTACGAGTAAAGGTAGGGGAGGAGGAAGTCTCGTACGGACGCCGGGAGATCGGGATGGGCAGCCACCTCCACGAAGGCCGCGGTCGTGTCGAACAGCCAGGAGACCGGAGGAGCCCAGCCCGCGTACTCCTGGAAGTACCCGGAGTTGGCGCCCAAAGAGGTGGCGACCGCACTCCCCTCGGCGGTGTCGTAGACGTCGAACCAGTACGGCGAACGAGCGCCCACCGGTCGGGCGACCGGGTTGTTGACGGACTGGGGGAGTAGCGCCGGGTCGGGCAACCAGCAGGCTTCGATAGCGGAGCTCGGAATACGGTTGTTGAACCGGCGAGCTTGTTCCCGGCACCACTGCTCCGCAGGGGACGGGTTCATAGGCAAGAACTCGGCAAAGAGCCGGAGGTCGAGACCCACTCGGTGGGTCCGGGCTGTGCCAAAGGGTTGGCGCGAAGCGAAACAAGATACGGTGGGGACCGAGGGGTGAGCCTAAGTAGCCTCCCCGCTCAAGCCCACCAAAGCCCACCGCTCCCAAGGGCGCCAAAAACCACTGGCTCTCCTTGAACGCGCTGAACTGGCCACTGACCCAAGGTACAGGGGGACAGAAACCCCAAGGGGCCGTCAAAACCGGTGTACTTGAGCAGCGCTGGTCCGACTGGGCCAGCACGCCCGCCCCTCGTCGCCCTGGGCGGAAATGACATTAACTATCCTGTTAATAGATTTCCACCCAGGACGACGTTGGGTGGGTTGCGCCGAGTTTCGAATCAGGCGCAATCGTATTCAAACGGGTTTCTGGCCCTTCTAGTACCTTGGGTCAGTCAAAGTACGGAGTGTCCAAGGGTCCGCCCGTTTTGGCGGCTTGGACTTGGCGGGCTTTGGCGGGGCTGAGCGGGGGCGGCTATTTAGGCTCTCCCCTCGGTCCCCCTCCTATCTTGTTTCGCACATTTTCTGCCCCGGAGGTGCCTCCCGTGCCCTTGGAGAGTGAATGGGCAAACTGTTAAGTACGGGGACCTCGGGTATGTGGAGTTGTTGGTGATGGACACCTTTGTTGTAATGTGTTGTCGTGTGGGGAACATGACCGGGTGGGTTCAGGAGACCGGTCAGGTGGAAACCCCTTAACAAGATAGTTAATCCCATTAATAGGGGCTCGGTCCGTGCCTGCCTTTCGCCGCAAACGCGGGAGCTCAGTGCGTGCACAGTCTCCCTGACTGGTGATTCGAGAGCAGTACGCAACTGCATTTTGGGTTCCGCAATCAGGCAGAGTGTTTTCGTGGAGTTTGGAGTTCTGTCTGGCGTTGCATGCATTCAGCCTGAACTCAAATCTCTAGATATGGAAGATTGCTTCTTTTACGACAAAACAATTAGCAGCACAGGGGACAGGCGATGCGCTCCGCCTGTTTTCTGTCCGGCTGTGTGTGTCAGGCCGAGTGAGGCTGGGCCCCTGAGCGGAGAGTCCCAGGGACTTGAAATGCAACGACTCAGGTGCTTAGTGTGCTTAGTGTGCTTATATGCGCGCAGGCCTTCAGGTGATTTTCACCAATACCCGATTGCCCCTGGGCATCCAAAGCCCGCTACACACCGTTACAGAACCCATCAACAATAAACACAACACGCATCGTTCGCTCTCTGCGCCGCCCCGTCCCCTGATGGCATGGCATCTATGAACAACCCAGGGGTTGCAGTTCCTCAAATTTTCTGACGCAATCAATCGAAAAGCATCCCACGGTGCAGGATGCCGCCCAGCTGTGACCGCGTCAGGGACAGGAATCCCCGCCCCTGGCTTTGGGGCCAGCGTCCCACACCGCCATCAAATCCCCCACAATAACGCCCATTCGGAAAAATCGGACGGCCCACACCTGTAGCCGCGTCCCAGCGCTCTGTTCGAAGGTTGGATTTGTTGCACCCCTAAACGAGTCCCCAGTGCGCCGCAAACAATCCCCTCGAAAGAAGTCTCCATGCCTCGCCAAAATTCAAGCACACATACAACGCAAGGGCGCCCGAACACGCCCCAGCAAGCACCAAGGTGCACAATGCCAAGGCCCAGGTCTGCGCGCAGCTGCAAATGCCTGCGTGGCAGCCCACAACCAATTCGCCCAATTCTCTTCTCACTTTCAACCGTGTTGCCCTCCCATCCTTCCACCTACATCTCAGTGCCGTAAAAACAGTCACAGTAATTCCCAAGTCATCCCTCTGCAAGAGTTGCTGACCCTTCCGACAGTTCCCACCATCACCAGTCGACCCACGTGCCAAAGCCCGACAGCCACCAACGAAACCCAAACGCAAAGACTCTGGCCCATCGACCCATCCATCAAGCCTACTGACAATCCACAATTTCAGCCCAAGCACCCCAGTAACAATCCATCTGAAGTTGTGGGTTCAACAAAACAGGCAATCATGTGCAGACTCAAATGCCAAAAGAATCCCACCTGGGAGGCCACCCTGGGTTAACATTCCCTGCTTGGAGCATGGGCGCACAGCATACAAACACAGATGGCTTTGTTTCACACACACACACGCAGCAATGTCAACAGTCGACCTCTCAAGCTCATCATGGCCCCATCCCTCTCTGCCAGCAGCGGGACCAACTCCCCTGCTCCAAGTCAAGATCCCCGTTGCAGATGTGGCCCACCATACTACCACCCTCAGCCTTTCATCCGGGCCAGAGGCGCTGCCACAATTAGCAGATGGACAGCTCAAGGTACCGGTTGCCCAGGTACTGCCTGTTCCTGTCGCGCACTGCACGTCGGGCCTCGTTGGGGTTTGAGAAAGTGAGCCATCCCTCGCCGCTTGGGCGGCCCAGCCTGTCCACCCCTATGTGCAGTGAGTCGGGGATCATCTCGTACTCCGCGAAGAACTCGAGCACCTCCTGCTTGCTGGCGCGGAAGGGTAGGCCGCGCATCTTGACAGTGCTGCCATCTGTCAGCACATGGGGCCTTGGGGCCGACTGGATCAGGTGCAGAGACTGCATGCCCTTCGTGAGGTCGTTGATTGGGTTGTGCACAAAGCCCCTGCGGCGGGACAGCTGAGTTATAGCTGCATGAAAGCAAGGAGACTACAGATTCTGGCACTAGTTGGTTGAAAAGGCAATGGTGCCCTGCGCATTCAGTGTGCTGTTCTACTCTTGTGCTAGACAGTATCGCACTTCTTTGTAGACAGTGCCTTCATTTGCTGCTTGGCTGACAGTGGACTTGCAGTAATTCCATGACACTGGGAATGGAACACATTGCCTTGTGACTTGCACACACTTGGAGTACCCACTTGCTGGTTTCCAGCAGCTACCTGCCAACAATCCTGCTGGTGGTGGATCCTTCCTTAATCATTCTTTTTGTGGGGGTTGCACTTACAAAATGAGAGCTTTCTGGTTCTTAACACACATCGATGTTGGAATCATTCATTGTCACACAACAGAAACGAGCTGCATCGCACATCGATGCAGCTATTTGTTGCCCCTTGATGTGCAGGTGCAGACGTCCACACTCTTGAGGATACAACCACATGGTGCTGAATCGAAACGGCAAGGGCCCGTACGTTCGTTGTTTGGAGAGGGTGCCGAAACACATTCTCAATCTACAGTTCTGACACAACCCAAACGCCATTTGACAACCACCTGAGGACTGCGCAAACTCGAAAATTTTGCGCTGCCATTCAAAGGATGGCACAAGTCTAACAATTCCTTCCTTAACCCGAAGGTGCATTCGTATGACGCGTGTCCTGCCGTCGATAAGCCAATCTTCGCCAGGAAGCAGTCAACCTGGTCAACTCGGATCACTTACTGGGCCGCTGCCCCCACGAGCTGCTCGTATCCAGGCATCACCGACATCTGAGGCTGCATGAGCTGCTGCGGGTAGTTCGCCAGCCTGGGGTCCAGCCTTGGGTCCACCCTGGGGTCCAGGTACTGCGGGTTGACGCCGACGCCGAGGCCCATGCTCAGCCCCGCGCCCGGCAGGAGGCTGCTGGAGGCCGGCGGCACCAGGGCCCGGGTGCGAGCGCTTGGGATGATGGTCGTTCCGAACGCCACCTGCTCCACCATCTCCTGCTTGGGCACGTGGAGCAGCTTGACGTACCGGTCGCCGATGTACTTGCCATTCATGCTCATCGCCTGCAAACCCATCATCGCCAGAAGCTGCACGAATCCGACGCTGTGTGGGTATCTTTGTTCAGCGGAAACGCCCGACATCCGCGGCTTCGCGGTGAGCCAGGTCGGGCATCATCACCAAGGCATGTGACGAACTGGCATTTCTTGGTTCCGGAACAAGGTTGGGTCGTCACTCACTGCGCACTGTGCACGACGAAGGGGGACAGGGGCGGACGGCGCCCGACGGCGCGGCTTTCGCGAGTGCTGGGTGCGCAGTGCGGATTCCGCGCGTCTGCGGCCCTGCGCCCGAGTTTGGTGCGTGCGTGCAAGGAATCTGCGGCGCAGCGATTCCGGGCAGGTTAGCCCAAGGGTCGTCAGAAGTACGAGTGCCGTCGCGCAGGTTCACCATGTCCGTCGCATGACTGAAATCTTCGCAGGACGGTCCCGACCAAGCAAACCCCCGACCGACTTTCTTGCCAGGTTCATCCCCCGCCTCCAACCAATTTGGAGGGCTGAGAGTGCCCGAATTCTGATGACAGACTCGGGGTGTAAACCCCCTTCGCACACACGGCATGTTCTCCTCCGCCACGCCGGCACCGAATCGTTGAAGCACCACAGCGCAGGTCCAATTTCGGAACAAGAGGTGACTGCGAGCGGTGAGCGACCATCCCCAGCGAAAACCCACTTGAGTGACCCCCAATCGTACGCCGTGTAACGTAACGCCCTCAGCTCACCCGCAGGGCTTCCTCTGTGCTCTCAAATTCGGCGAAGGCCTGCGGGCACGGGGCACAGGCGCCGGTGAGTAACGGGCACGAGACTCACAGCACCGTAATGCGGTGCACCCTGGGGGGCCCCGATTCTTGGACCTGGGGAAGGTGTGTGGACCAGACAGACGGGCAGGCGACCCTGTGAGGAAATGTGCACACAGAAAAGGGCGCTTGCCACAGGCCGACAACACTCGCGCAGCCCCCGCCGCGGCGCCCGACGGCCCACGCGCTGGCCACGGGCAGCCCCAAACACTCCCCACCACACGCGGCAAAGGGGCCACCACGTGCCCACCACTGGGGCGCCCGCCAACCCTGAAACTGTCTATCGTGGGATTATATCGCCCAGGCGTCGGCGGCGCGTATTGCCACCCGCGCGTCCGCAGGAACGGCTCCCGGCTGGCAAAATTCCGCGGCTCACCAATCCGCTGGGCCTGCCGTCGGGGTCCAGGACGAATTCCACCTTCCTGATCTGGAAGCCCGAGAAGAAGTCCAGGATCTCCTGCTGGGTGGTGGAGTACGGCAGGCCCTTGAGCTTGAGCACGCAGCTGTCGGACGCGGCGCCGGCGGCCGCCGGCCGGCTGGCCGCCGGCCCGGCCCCCCCCGCGGCCCCGCCGGGACTGCCGGCCCTCAGGGGATCTGGCGGCGCAGTGGGGCTGCCCTGCATCTCGACCGCCGCCTCAAGCGCCTCGTGCCGGCCCCGAGATCCCCGATTTTCCGAGCAAAATTTTGCGAACAAAATCAAAGCGTGACGGCACGGGCGGACAGGGGAGCGCCTCCAGGACGCATTGAGGCGCCGGAGCCGGGCGGCGGGCGCGCGGATGCGGGCGGGGGTCGGATGGGAGGCCCGGCGAGGGGCGGGGGGGAGGAGGGAGCTCCAGCCGGAGGTCTGAGGTGGGCGAGAGGGCGGAGGGTGGGGCCGGTGGGCGCGGGCGGCCGGTGGCGGGGCAGGGCGACGGCGTCAGGCGGGCGGGGCGGCACGGTGGGCTGCCAAAGGCAGGGCGGCTTTTTGCGTGTTGTGTGGATTTGCGGCGCGGACGTGGAAGGCTGGGTACCGCGTTGGGTCGCGCCGACCGCCGACACGTGGCGGAAAGGGCACCCCCCCGTATCCCATTCATCCGCCCGCCCGACGCGCCGGTGACTGTGCCCCGTGGGGGATCATGCCGTTCAGTCGAACCTGCCACGGTTGTTCTAGCGAGTCGGTGACAAGCGGCAACAACAGCTGACTGCGCGCCGAAGGGGGGTGGAGACCTCGCCGGCGCGCCGGCGCGAGAGCCCGCAGGCGGCCTGGAGCGGCGGCCGCTCGGTCTGCTCGGCTCTGCCGGCCTCCTGCCCGCGGCGCCGTTCGCCTCCTTGCATCCGATTTGCCTCAGATCGAGGACCCAGGCGACTGGCTTCCCAGGAAGGCGCCTTAGCCCGATACGACGAGGTACCCTCGTTTGCGCTTGCGCGGCCACCACCGCGCGACACGCAAACCTCCTTCTATGTCACAGCAATTTTGCTCGCCCGCTCCTTGTTTCGGCGCTCCTGAACGATGCCTGGGGTGCTTTGATGGGCGCGCGGTCGTCTGGAGATGCCGACCACGGGACCAGCCCCTTCGACGGGTGCCTCTCCCGGGAACGCCGGCAGCGGCGGAGCCACGCGAGGGCCGCGATGGACAATGCGTCACAAGATCCTTCTGCATTTTCTTCTGCGGCCAGAGAGTCTGGAAGTGACCGTGGCAGGCGTCCCGAGGACTGCCCATGCGGGCCGCATGGCTGGGTTGACCATGCGACGAAGCGCTGGGGGGAGGAAAGGCAGGGGAAGCTCTGCTGTGGGAAGAGCACTGCAGCGTTAAGCTGCGGAATGATTCCTGGGCGCGTTGGGCCTCGCGATGTTTGTCCACATGCCGGCGACCCTATCGGGGTAGTGACGCACCGTTTTGGCAGAAGGGTCTCCTCGAAAGGGTCCGTGAACGACGTGGGCGAGTACGACACTACCGTTGGCGTGGCGGGGTTCCGCACGCGCGCCTGCGCAACCTCGACAACGGCGGTGCCGGTGTCCTCGGTTGCGACAAACCCACACGGGACCAGCTCATGCGTCCACACCATCTTGACAACACATCTTGACGACATTACCTCGTCGGCTGTTCTCGCAGCGGGGCTCTGCCCGAGCGCTTTCGCCGCCATCGCAAAAGATGGCGCCGCCCCAGTCGAGGGGTCGGCTGCGGCGGGCGCACACAGGCCGAGCGCTGGCGTGTGCACCACTTTGTACACATCTTGACGACATTCCATCGCTGCCCGTGCGAACGGTACCCAAAATCGACGGAAGTTCCCTTCGCGGGGCGTTGCCCGCTTGCTGGCATCACCTTTGCAATGGTGGTGCCGGGCCACTCAAGGCGTTGGTTACCGCATGTGCACACAGGCCGCGCACGTTTGCCGTGTGGACAGCAGCAGTTGACCGCCCCAAAGCACTGGCTGCCCAAGAGGCGCACAGGCAAAAACGCCTGCGACTCACGTGCAGACCTTCGAAGGTCCCGTTTGGGACCAGACACAGCCGCCCGAGTGGCCCCCTGCGAGCCCTCAAAATGTTCGCGAAGTTGGCGTGCGGTAATTGGGCCGTGGAGGTGGGGTGCACAGTGATGTCCTTATCGGGGTCTGTCGGCCTTTGGGCGGCTCAAGTGCGCAATGAGCCTTTGGGCTGCGGCGACCCCGTGGGTACGGGAGGCGTTCACGACGGTCACGCGCCGGGAAGACAAGTCCGTCACGATCCGAACACATCATTACAAGTGAAGCGAGTGGTATTTATAGTGCGATTGTGTGAGTTGTTGTCTCCAGAATACCCACTCTGGCCACTTTGGCTAGCTGGCCGGGTCCGTGTCCTTTTCTCATGCCAAATTTCTATTCCTGCCACCCAGACCAACTATGATCCATTGCCAACTAGCCCAACAGCTACCCAGCGTACACTACCCACTCCCACTCTCCCTCACTCCCACACTTCCTCAGCTCCTATTCCCGCTACCATCCCCAACTATGAACCAATCCCAAAGCCGTCCCCGTTCGTTCACTATAGCCAATTCCCCTTAACTGGCTCCCTTATCATACGTACAGCACCACTCCCTACAGGTCCAACACAAGTCACTCCCGTACGTCAGTGACGACAACATACCCCCTCTCCCCTCTCCTCCAAGGAAGAACCATGTCGCACGGTGTTGTACACAAGATCCGGTTGTGCCGCCCCCCTCAGTCTGGCTTTGCCGGTTGTTCATGACGCCACATAATGACCACGGTTTTCACTAAGTGGATCACTTACATAATTGACGTACGATGGGTGTCTGCTATATGTGTTGTATGCACTGTATGGGGTGGCCACCATTGCTGAATTTGAAACACAAAAAAGTAAAAAAAAGAAAGAGAAAACACTCTAAAAATGGGTTATGAGTAGAGGTGGCCACACTCGGGTACCGTCCGCTCCGTTGCGTCCGGTTCGTAAAAGTGAGTATGATATTCGTCCGGTAACATCCGGTCCGCTGTTTGCCGTACTGCCGTCCGCAGAATCCGGCTCTCACTTTTTCTTCACCGTTATTTGCCGTTAAATTAACGGAGGGCGTGCGCGGCGTCCGGTCCGCAACAAAACATCCGTGGATTCATAATTTTGGTCCGTTCTGTCCCGTAGGTACTTGCTTTCCAGCCACGGCAAGGTCAAGGCGAAGTTGCCAGGGGTTTCCATTTTGCAGCAGCTCGAATTGTGTTGGTTGCACGCTTCATAAACGTGTGTGGGCGTTTTCCAGGTCATGTATTCTGCGGTTTGTAATACATGGAGTGTTTTGGAGAACTGAACAACACACAAGCCGTGTGTAAAGTTCCAGTGTATGGCATGCCAATCCTGCACCACTTGCTGCGGCTGGTACTGCTGCATAGTACGCAGTGCGCACCACACTCCCATTGCAAGTCTTCCCGGCCATTGCAGCAAGGGTTCGGCATACTTGTAATACCAAACACGGACACACAAACACCCACATCACCTGAGGCAGGTGGCAAAGAGGGTTCACCTCTGAACACAGTTGAGCCACTCAACATACTTGGGAATGGGTGATACGTATCACATATAACGATGGGTTGCTGCGGCGGTACTCCACCGTTTCCATGCCAGGGCAGCGAGTGTCAAGCCCATCCACCAATCGCAGTACTTGTTGGGACGCAATTGTTGAATAAAATTTTCTTCTATCTATATGATACCCAAAGTTCATCCACCACTCCAACATAGTGTGTCCAAGGTGTGCACTTCAACACAGACCAACGGAATATTAGAAGTCATGATATCTTATCTTCCATCTCTGCCTATCGCACCCTCGCTACGGCGGTACTCCACAGTTTCCACGCCGGGGCAACGAGGGGGGTCACCGGTGGCGATCCAAACCCAGGAATCCAAAGTCACTACTTCCCTCCCTTCCCTCCCTTCCCCCCCTTCCCCCCCTTCTTGCGTCGATGCGCAAGCTTCTGCTGCGCCCATCCACTCTCAGCCATTTGCCACCCTAGCAAGCTTAAATGATCCACGTTCTCGGGCTTGAGAACCATGCGCTTGGCCCGAACTATTAGACCGGCCTTGGAAAAAGATCGTTCACTACTGGCGCTGGAGGCCTGCAACACAACCAAAAATACTCAGTACTTCTCAGCCTGTGAACTTCATAAGGGCACTGTGGCATATATGCACAGCCAGTTGTACTCACCCACTCACCTGTGTTGCTAGTATTCGACGTGCAAGCCTGGCCACCAAGGGGAAGCTGGTATGATTCTCTCGCCACCAATCCCCTGCACTCCATTTCTTTTGATACTCACATGCTGGTGTCCATTTCAATTCAAACCACCTTTCGACTTCGGCCTCGATGGGGTCCATATGCTGTGGGGAGGATGGGGCCCGTCTTCTCCTCTTTGATCGTCGGAAATGTAGTGGTCCCTTAGGTGGGGGTGATGCCGCGTCAAGCCAGCTCTGCTGCACAGCCTGTGCTGCAGCCTCTTGGGATGATGAGCCCGAGGATTGGACTTCGGGCGCCTTCACCACGTGCCTCAACTGCAGAAGTCATATGCATGCTGTTATTCACACAAGCAAAAACTATCAACAGTTGGATGCAGACATTCACAAAGGCAAAGGCCACAAATCAGAACTCAACTCACCAATGCCGTCATCTCTTTCTTCAACATCGCTTGGAACTTTGCCAGGGTGTCATATTCTTCCACCACATTCGGCCAATCGTCAGCGTTGTTCCAGATCCTCCTCATCCAGTGCAATGTATTCCTCCTTCCGTCCACAGCCGCCGCTAATGCCCAGCAATATATTAGATTGATATTATCACAATCCGCACACAATTTCTGTGTGAACTCAGAGGTGAAGTCAAGCAACACAGGTTTTGCATGTGCATCGGTGTCACTGACATACAGCCGGTCGTACAACAACTTTAGTACATTATATAAGACATCCGATATGGTGATGTAGTCGTCCCCCTCACATCGCTCAGACAATTCCCGTATACACTCCAGGACTGGCAGCACTTGTTTGAAAATGCACCACCCAAAAGCTGGTATAATGATCCTAGGAATTCCCGCGTTTGCTGTATACTCGCGGATGCTTCTCTCCAACAAAACCGCCCTCTTAATCAAAAAATACATGCTGTTCCACCTCGTCGGGCACCAAGTCCCCAGACGCAATATTCGCTTTGGACAAGCCTGCTCCATTTCATTGTCAGGAACCGTCAGATCTGCATCAGGATCATCGGGCAACACAGCAACATCATCATCTTCCCTTACACCCGAGTAATCCTCCTCCTCATCATCTGATGATACATCGCCGGCCCCTGCCTCCTTTAGCAGCTTCTTTTGCACGCGGCGGAAAACACTCCAAGCAGTGGGCGATTTGTGAAAATGAGTTGCCAATTCGCGAAGCGGCTGCACGAGCTGCTGAAACTCGTCAACATTTTGGAAAGCGGCCTTGACTGCGGTATTTAACAGATGGCAAATGCAGGGGTGCCAATCAAAAATATCCTTCTTCTCGGCTGCTGAAATCATATTGGAGGCGCAGTCCGTGGTGAGAGCCACACGATCGCATGGCGACTCGTCCTGAAACGCACGCACAGGGTCCGCTTCCATCTCCGACTCCGTCATGACTTGGTCACGCGGAACTACAGGGTGCAGGCCATACTTCAATCGGATCTTTAGCAAGACACGGCTTATTGCGTCTGCAGTGTGGCTCCCAGGGAAGCTGGTAGTCCCTGTCACCACCAACGTGTTGTGCTTTAAAAGACGGGGGTTACCTTTTGCACATGATATACGTCATACTACACTGGCCGATGGCAGGCCAGTACTGATGGCTATCGTGCCATGGCAACACAGCATCCACGATTCATGTTCAATCAGGCGTGATTCCCGGCCAGTGAAGGCCGGTACTAGCGCAGCGAGTGCACATGACACGGTTGGCAAAACACACAAGAGTGGTCACTAATCACGGCATGCATGCAAACAGTAAAGAATTGATATTCATGACATGTCACACAGCATTGGCCGATGGCGGGCCAGTACTGATGGCTATCGTGCCATGGCAACACAGCATCCACGATTCATGTTCAATCAGGCGTGATTCCCGGCCAGTGAAGGCCGGTACTAGCGCAGCGAGTGCACATGACACGGTTGGCAAAGCACACAGAGTGGTCACTAATCACGGCATGCATGCAAACAGTAAAGAATTGATATTCATGACATGTCACACAGCATTGGCCGATGGCGGGCCAGTACTGATGGCTATCGTGCCATGGCAACACAGCATCCACGATTCATGTTCAATCAGGCGTGATTCCCGGCCAGTGAAGGCCGGTACTAGCGCAGCGAGTGCACATGACACGGTTGGCAAAGCACACAGAAGTGGTCACTAATCACGGCATGTATGCAAACAGTAAAGAATTGACAACCACGAATATTGAAAATATCATAGGACACAGAATATGCCATCCAAACTCACCCAGTATGCGTTTCTTCATGCTCCAATCGGCATCCACCCAATGCAATGTCACTGTTATGAACGGGTGCGTGTTCCTGCTTGTCCAAATGTCCGTTGTCATGGCAACTCTCGACTCGTCTCGGATTTGGGACACCTCTTCCCTTATTTCCCGCTTGATGTCATTGGCCTGTCTCGCCACCGACCTCACAATTGTTTGCTTACTAATAGATGGCCAACGGGGAATAAAGGCTCGCATTAAACGAACGAAGGGCGCCGTCTGAGCCAGGTGGTATGGTGCATTAGCAAAACTGACGTACCGGGCAACGTGGGCCACCGCCCTATTCCATTCTGAAGTCCTAGGGTGCCATGTCTCTAGGTAGGTTTCCAATGATGTACCCAATTTCATCTGCTGGTTGGCCGCAGGATTACTAAGTTTGTCTCGAAGTGCGTCAATACTGCAAACGCCATGTTTGTCTTTCAAATGGTTTGAGGGCCCCGTCCAACTGGCACTGTTCGTGTACTTCTTTCCCGGGTTGTATGACAACACTTTGTATTCCTTGGCAATGCCCCTCCCCATACACAACCGGCAAGTAGCAGTAATGGAACGTGGTCTTTTGTCGGGCCCTGACACCTCTTCTACAGTAAACCCCTCTCTACACCATTCCTGGTGGCCTGGATCCCCTTTGCGGTGGCGGCCTTTGCGGCGTGTCCTCGCCGGCCCTTCCTCCAAGGTCGCCACCACGCGCGGGGACTGCTTTGCTGCAGTTAGTGCTTGCTGTTCCTGCTGTGGAGTCCGCACATCAGCAGCCGTAGCAAGCGGTTCGGGGGTGGTCAGACGCCTTCTCTTGGCCTTGCGCTGTGGCACAGCCTCCACCACAACGACACTCGAACTTGGCGATGCACCTCCAAGCGAATCAGTGTCCGCAGAGCTGAACACACCCCTCCCAGCAGGAACATCATGTGCGTCTGGGACTCCTCGCTCAGCAATAAACTCTGCGAGGTCAAAAACACCATCGCCGCCAGCACAGCCTGGCACACACGTCCAGTGCGTAAATAACCGAGGCAACATATATTCGACGATGGATTTCAGATGTTACAAGGACGGTTTGAGGACATTTTCTTCGTGAAAAAAAGGCAGAAAAGCGTCTGACAACCATGGACTGTTCAGCGAATGTCACCTTCCTCGCCGGTGGTAGGCGGTACTTCGACATCACCTCACAATCAAAAAAAAAACTAATCCCCATCGGAGGAAGTCTCCGTGTCACTACCTGTTAGGAGGCCGGAGTCCATGACATTGAACTCCCACCCAACCTGTGAAAAAAAATCGTCTTCAACGAGTCTTTCTTCCAACCGTCTTAATGACGGTTGAGTTATTCTATATTTTCTGCTAATAGACTTGTACCCCACCATGTGTTCCCCCCGGTGCAACACCAAATCTATGATAGCCGCGCACTGACGTGTTTTATAAGCAGCCCGGCGATTCATATCCACTTGTTTGCGTTCCTGCTTGCGACGCTTGTGCCATTCTCCCCAAGACTGGGGGGGGTTCTGTCTCTCGTGTTCTTCCTTTCGCAACCGTGCCCCTTCTGCCCCCCCCAATGCGTTATTAATGTATCCGCTTACGGCGGCTAATCGGGCCTGGTCCTTGGGGGCGAGGTGGTCCTGTATGGGCCGCCACACCCCCGAGGGCAGGCCACCCAACCCCGCTTCTTGTATTTCCTCTAATCTATCTGCTAGAGCTTCCCTATCGCGCTCAGCTTCCCGATCGCGCGCAGCTTCTATCCGCCGCCTAGCTTTCACCCCTGCACGTCTCCTTCCCCCCTTCCTGTTGTGTCTGTGCCGCCGCTTTCGACCATCCTTATAACGTTGGCCCCTGTTGAGGGGCCGCTTCCGACCTAACACAGGAACATAATACACTGATTCCCCAGCCAGGTGACGGCAGGTACTGCCACATACTGGTGGTAGCACGAGAGCAAAGACAACAGCTATTGTAGAGAAATGCAGCACGCCCTGTACAATGCACGGCCCCCTAAAGGGACGAAGTGCTGAGGTTTCCCCAGCCAGGTGACGGCGGGTACTGCCAGATAATGTTGGTGGCATCTAAGCAAAGACGATGGGTATTGCAGCGACAAGTGGTGCACCCTGTGCAGTGCATGGCCACATGGAAGGATCAAACTGCCAAGGTTTCCCCAGCCAGGTGACGGCGGGTACTGCCACAAAGTGGTGATGCCACATAAGGAGAAACAGGCGATGGGTTCTGCAGGGACATACAGCATACCCTGTGCAGTGTGCAGCCAAATAAAAGTAACAAAGTGGTAAGACTTCCCCAGCCAGGTGACGGCGGGTACTGCCAGATAATGTTGGTGGCATGTAAGCAAAGACGATGGGTATTGGAGCGACAAGTGGTGCACCCTGTGCAGTGCATGGCCACATGGAAGGAACCAACTGCCAAGGTTTCCCCAGCCAGGTGACGGCGGGTACTACCACAAAATGGTGATGCCACATAAGGAGAAACAGGCGATGGGTTCTGCAGGGACATACAGCATACCCTGTACAGTGTGCAGCCAAATAAAAGTAACAAAGTGGTAAGACTTCCCCAGCCAGGTGACGGCGGGTACTGCCAGATAATGTTGGTGGTATGTAAGCAAAGACGATGGGTATTGCAGCGACAAGTGGTGCACCCTGTGCAGTGCATGGCCACATGGAAGGAACCAACTGCCAAGGTTTCCCTAGCCAGGTGACGGCGGGTACTGCCACCAACGAGGTGGCCATGCCAGAATGGTGCAGCACCCTACCCACCCACAAACACACACAGCCACAGCCGCCAAAGACGACAGCAAAATACAGTTCAGCAAGTGTAGTGGTAATCCACTCACCAAGTGAGGGTTCGCCTTGCTGCTCCTCTGCGCTCGCCATTCCCCTCCCGATGGTTTGTGGATCTGCATTGACGCAGCTTGGTGAGGCTGCAGCACCACACACAACGTTAAGTACATTTCCAACATATACGCAGGACAGTAGGTGCCCGAACGGATGCATGGTTTCCAGCCAGAGGCATACAAGCCTTGGATTACCAGCCTTAGAATCAACATTGCGATTGTACCCGACTTCCCGCGATGTTCCCTATAGCGCCCAGCCACAATAGGCGACACTCAGGCTTGCTGCACAGAGGTACACGTCCACCGCACCTACACGTCCCTCATGTCGAAGGCGTCCCTGCCTGCTTTCCGTTTCAGCACTGGTCGCACCTACAATGCAACACAGTTGGTGAGGGTCGCAGGTAAAATCCCGGAATGAAGTCAAACCCTGACCATGATCTTCCCACCCGGCCATGTGCCACCAGGCTTCCAAAGTCCACACATAATCCGAGACCCCCCACGACCCGGATTTTCCCGCCAGGTTGGCGGTACTGAGGGCGTTGCCCTGGCCAGGAAGCAGGATAGCGC
>CAJHUC010001339.1:0-81110 GCA_905146915.1 Ostreobium quekettii | reverse complement strand
GCTTGTGTGTTGTTCAGCTCTCCAAAACACTCCATGTATTACAAACCGCAGAATACATGACCTGGAAAACGCCCACACACGTTTATGAAGCGTGAACCAACACAATTCGAGCTGCTGCAAAATGGAAACCCCTGGCAACTTCGCCTTGACCTTGCCGTGGCTGGAAAGCAAGTACCTACGGGACAGAACGGACCAAAATTATGAATCCGCGGATGTTTTGTCGCGGACCGGACGCCGCGCACGCCCTCCGTTAATTTAACGGCAAATAACGGTGAAGAAAAAGTGAGAGCCGGATTCTGCGGACGGCAGTACGGCAAACAGCTGACCGGATGTTACCGGACGAATATCACACTCACTTTTACGAACCGGACGCAACGGAGCGGACGGTACCCGAGTGTGGCCACCTCTACTGCACATGAACCCAGTGGAGGCCGAAGTCGAAAAGTGGTTTGATTTGAAATGGACACCAGCATGTGAATATCAAAAAAAATGGAGTGCTGGGGATTGGTGGGGCGAGAATCACACCAGCTTCCCCTTGGTGGCTAGGATTGCATGTCAAATATTAGCAACACATGTGAGTGGGTGAGTACAACTAACTGTGCATATATGCCAAAGTGCCCTAATGTGAAATATGGAGTTGAAAGGAAGGAAAGAACTGAATACCTTTGGTTGTGTTGCAGGTTTCCAACGCCAGCAGTGAATGCTCATTTTCCAAGTTTGGTTTTATTGTGATGCCAACTAGCTATGCATATATGCCACAGAGCCCTTATGAAGTTCACAAGCTGAGAAGTACTGAGTATTTTTGGTTGTGTTGCAGGCCTCCAGTGCCAGTAGTGAACGCTCATTTTCGAAGGCTGGTCTAATTGTGATGGCCAAGCGCATGGTTCTCAAGCCCGAGAACGTGGATCATTTGAGCTTGCTAGGGTGGCAGATGGCAGAGAGTGGATGGTCGCAGCAGAAGCTAGCGCATCGACGCAAGAAAGGGGGGAAGGGAGGGAAGGGGGGGAAGGGAGGGAAGGGAGGGAAGGGAGGGAAGGGAGGGAAGGGAGGGAAGGGAGGGAAGGGAGGGAAGGGAGGGAAGTAGTGACTTTGGATTCCAAAGTTTGGATCACCACCGGTGACCACCCTCGTTGTCCCGGCGTGGAAACTGTGGAGTACCGCCGCAGCGAGGGTGCGGTACCAAAGAGATAGAAGATAAGTTATCATGACTTGTAATATTCCGTTGTCCTGTGTTGATGTGCACACCTTGAACACACTATGTTGGAGTGGTGGATGAACTTTGGGTATCATATAGATAGAAGAAAATTTATTCAAGAAATGCGTCCCAACAAGTACTGCGATTGGTGGATAGACTTTATAGTCGCTGCCCTGGCGTGGAAACTTCTGGAGTACCGCCGCAGCGAGGGTGCGATAGGCAGAGATGGAAGATAACAAATCACGACTCATACTATTTGTTGCCCGTTTTCATGTATGTTGAACTGTTGAACTTCGACGTACTATGTTGGAATGGTGGATGAACCTAGGGTATCATATAGATAGAAAAAAATTTCTGTGAGAAATGTGTCCATTCAAATAGTGCAATTGGTGGATGGGCTTTACACTCGCTGCCTTGGCGTGGAAACTGTGGAGTACCGCCGCAGCAACCCATCGTTATATATGATACGTATCACCCATTCCCAAATATGTTGAGTGGCTCAACTGTGTTCAGAGGTGAACCCTTTTTGCCACCTGCCTCAGGTGATGTGGGTGTTTGTGTGTCCGCGTTTGGTATTACAACTATGCCGAACCCTTGCTACAATGGCCGGGAAGACTTGCAATGGGAGTGTGGTACGCAGCAGTACCAGCCGTAGCAAGTGGTGCAGGATTGCATGCATACACTGGAACTTTACACACGGCTTGTGTGTTGCTCAGTTCTCCAAATCACTCCATGTATTACAAACCACAGAATACATGACTTGGAAAACCGCTACACACATTTATCAAGCATGCAACCAATATAATTCGAGTTGCTGCAAAATGGAAACCCCTTGGCAACTTCGCCTTGACCTTGCCGTGGCTGGAAAGCAAGTACCTATAGGTAATAACAGACCAAAATTATTAATCAACGGATATTTTGTTACGGACGCCGCACACATCATCCGTTAATTTAATGGCAAATAACGGTGAAGAAAAAATGAGAGCCAAATTTTGCGGACGGCAGTACGGCAAATAGCGGACCGGATACTAGCGGACAAATATCACACTCACTTTTACGGACCGGACTTAATGGACCGGACGGCACCCGAGTGTGGCCACCTCTACTACCCCGAGGGCAAACTTTGGAAGGAGTTGGACGTCAAGAAGATGACAACTGAACGATCTATTCAAAGTGCGTGATGAGTGCATAGGAAAGGAGCGTCAGAAAATATTAACCAAGGTGGCAGAATCCAGGACATCACAAGGACGTCAATTGATGGCTAACCCACAAAAAGGGAAAGAGAGAAGAGAGTCAATAATATGAGCCAAACGGGAAGTGTCCAGAGTCAATCACCAATCCCGGTGGGAGCTTCACCGCACCGTTTATAAGCAGCCATCGAGTAAGCACTGGGGAGCCGATGGAGCCAGCTGGTGCAACATATAGAGATACAACAAAATGAAGCCAACCAACGCATCCAGAGCCAACTGGACGAGGCAATGGTAGCGGCTGCTAGTAGCAGCCTGCTACATTGGCCAAAGCAAGGATGTGCAACTGGGGAGAACGGCCCAATTGAAGCACTGTCAGACCGCCAAAGCCGCCCACATATGAAGGGGCTCGTTAGGGCATATTTACGCAGTGGGCCTTTCAAGTCCAACAGTACTTGCATCTACTAAATATCCAAGATGAGGCATATTGTGTGGAATTCGCAGCCAACTTGCTGCAAGGGATAGCTGCCCTATGGTGGCAAAATCTGGTGGAAACTGATGGGGAAGGAGCTATTCAAACGTGGAGAGAATTTGTCAGCATTGCAGAGCGGCAATTTGGAGCAGCCAACGACCGCCAAAAGGCCAGGGACGAGTTGGCAAGGCTGGTCCAGCGAACAAGTGTAGAAGACTATACGGGGAAGTTCATGGATCTCCAAACCTGTATAAAAGGCATCAGCGAAAATGAGTGCCTAGATATATACAAACGAGGACTGAAGCCAACCGCATGTTTGGATATTGAGAGGGCCAACCCCCAAAATCTGCAACAAGCAATGACGCACGCGCTCAGGGCCGACGACATCCTATTCCGGGTATATGCGGCATTGAGAAGCCAGGCCCAAGAACTGACCCCACGGTAACTTCCTCGACCAGTACGACAAGCTGGACCAACTCCAATGGAAGTGGACAACCTCCGGAGCGAGCGGCCTTGAAGAGTGCAGTGCCATCGCTGCAAGGGCTACAGGTATATTGCAAAAGATTGCACAACAAAACCAAGGCTAGGAGAGCATGCCCCACCCCCGCAGAACGTTAGGCAGCATAGCGTGACTACCATCGAGTAACACGGCGATCGATATGAAGATAAAGACTTGGAGTACTGCGGCAACATATGGGAACCACTTATGGCAACCAAGCGTCTCCCTTGCTACCTCGGTTCGTTGGGAGGCCGAACCGTACGAGCACTAGTGGACTCCGGTGCTACGGAAAACTTTGTGGCCACGGGGATTCTACAAAGGAGAGGCAGACTTGGAACCAAGAGAGCAACCAAGGACACTGACATCAGGCTAGTGGATGGAACTAGGGTCGAGAGTGCTATCAGACATCATAGAAAAGAGTTCATCCTTGGCAGCTGCAAGACTACGATTTCAGTGGTAGAACTACCCATCAAGGCCTTCGATCTAATACTGGGTATTTCATGGCTGGAAGAAGAACAACCGGAAATAAACTGGATGAATCACGAGATAACCATCAACGGGGATATCATACTACCAGTGACGTCCCTGCAACGGATGTCAAGCCGGGAGGCTGATTACAAGCTGCCTGTCAGAGGGGAAGCTGGCCAACGTAATCAGCGGGAACGGGAAGAAGCAACCAATGATGACGAGATAATAGAGTGCAACGGGGGCAAGGAACCAGCCCTAGGAAATTGGCATGACTGCTGCGAGCCAACCACAGCTGCTGAGCAACTTGAGCTGATGCATGAAGAGAACAAACAAGAAATACAAGAGATGAATAACCTAAGTGACAACCGTTGCAATTGTGATGGCTTTGATGACCCTGGCGGCTTGGCGACCTATTGTACCAACTATGAAAGTGGAGCCAGAAGGATTATAGAGACAGACCAAAGCCTTGATGAGTCTGACGACTTGATGATTGCAAGGGAAGAAGAAGAGGAATCGCATCTTCCCAAGACCGAAATGACCACAAAGAATGAGGGACTGGACGTCACCGAGGGGCTGCGAGGGTGCAATGGATATGAGGTAGCTAGAGAGAATGTTGAAGAGAAAAATGACTTTGATGACCGACAACTGCTTCACATGGATAGTATTGAGGAGTCGGAGAACCGACCTCCCCGTCGGAGTGCAATTGATGACCGCGACGACTTGACGACCCGCTGTACCCAACACGAAAGTACAACGAGCGAAATGACAAAGATGGGTGAGTTGGGTGATGACTCAGACGACTCGTTGCTTGTGGAGGAAGCAAAGGGAACGCTGCTTCCTCCCATGACCAAAATAACCACAGAGAATGAAGAACTAAGTGCTACCAAGGGACCGCAAGGAAACGACAAGCGCAAGGTCCGGCTGGAAGGAAGCGACCCCCGAGCCGTGGCACAGGACATGATGACTGACCCGAGGAAACGTCGCACAAGGAAAAGGCTTCGCCGGAGCGTTATATTACTAAAATGATAAATTAAAATAGCAAGGGCGGATGCGTCAACATGGGGTCAAGATGGCAGCTAGGGAGCTACCATGTCCGACTTACCGAGGCAAGAGACGGAGACAAGAAGTGAAGCGGAAGTGACTGCCACACTTCCGCAAGCTGGTGCCCGATAGCAGGAGTCCAGGTTGTGGACCCGTGCCCTATTTATAGGGTTACTGATGGCCCTGTCCACCACTGTTATGTTTACTATCGCAGCACTGGGAACCCCGCCCACCGTTCTGACGACCCGAAGCCCACTGCGCCCAATGGACCTCCGAGCCACCACTCTGGCGGGACCACGCGGTTGGGCTACGGCTTATGCAAGAATGAGCGGGAGCACCGAGGATGGCCAGGCGGTTCTGGACAGCCCAATCCGCTGGCAGAAGGAGAAGCAACTTGACAAGCGCTATAGGGATGTGACAACCGAGACGTCCCATCCCCGAATTGGCAACAAAAGTGCTGGGAGTGGGCTAGTGACACCAAGCAGCTACGCCACATAGAGGCAGAGGCTAAGGAGCACCAAAGGCAAGGAGAGGAGTCCCTGAGAGCCACAATGTGGTAGGAAGACGGAAGCAACTTGTCTACGCCTCCACCCCACTGGTTACACGACGACCCCTGGGCAGGTGTCGTGCAGCCACATTTGGGGCAGGGATTGGGGACGAGCCCCACCTACGCCGGACAGCGACCTGTGGGTCCCCCACCCATAAGCAGGGCGGGTCCAACGTCCTGGGGAATCTGCGGCGGCTTAGAGAGAGGGCTTACTAGATAGTGACACCCAAGCTCGCAGGATGCTCACTGCTTGGGGGGGAAGGGTGTAAGGGCTGGGCCCGGAACATTGTACATTAAGGTCATGGGATATTGTATATTATAGGCACTAGATATTGTATATTAAGAACTCTTTAGAAACGTTGTATAGTAGAGTTTACTAAGGGCGATTGGGCTGGGCGCTGATGAAATAGACAAAGGGGGTGAGTGCCATATTGGTCAATACAGTGAAGGGTGGCACTGGGAACCAATGGGTCGGTGAGACGAACGGGCAGGAAACGGGAGTTCAAATTACAAATTGGGCAGGTATGCCAGAATTTGGGTGACTCACC
Source organism: Ostreobium quekettii (assembly GCA_905146915.1). Taxonomy (NCBI): domain Eukaryota; kingdom Viridiplantae; phylum Chlorophyta; class Ulvophyceae; order Bryopsidales; family Ostreobiaceae; genus Ostreobium; species Ostreobium quekettii. Next base: position 75,153 of record CAJHUC010001339.1, on the reverse strand, counting down.
CAATTCTGGCATGATCTTTGGGCTGCCTTGGATACAGGTTATATAAACAGGAACACCGGAATGCTTCTGTAATCAAAAGTTGCCACCAAACTTGTCTCCGACCGAAACCTGACTCGAATGGGAAAACGGGCCAAGTCCCGTCCGGCCAAAAAGGGCAACCGCCCCTTACACCTGCTAATTGTCCTGGTGCCATTATAGGTTGCTCCTGGCTATATACTAGCTGTGATGGTCCCAATTGCTGCACCGGCTCTAGTCCAACTGAATGCTGCTAAACTGATCTCATAGAAGCTGGCAGTGGTGGTTGGACTGGCTACAATGGCGGTTGTTGTTGTTGGACCACTGATGACTATTGTGCCATGTGTGGCTGCTGTGGCGCCTCGAAAGGTTACTAAAAATGTGATCCTGGGAATGCCCTTATGTTGTGTAAACTACTAGAGGGTAGCCGGTTTACTCAACTTATATATTGGGAAGTGATAATAGACACAAGATTATACCTAGATGGGATAGAGGAGGCTATTAGCTTTCCATAGATCTTTGAATCATCCCAAAAGGGTTAGCGGTAGAGGAGTTATAGCTTATAGAAATTGCAGTACTTAAGGTTGGGCCCCTACCATACTCGGGGATGAGATACTATCGATACGGGTATATTCGATACATGTTCTGTCGATTGTTTACTGCTGCGTGTGGGGGTCATGTGACCGACCCCGCACGACAGCCTGTAATTCCATTCGTGCCCACTCTGACATGGTTTTGTTCGTTGGAGCCGGCATGCGCCTACCGTCGCCCGGTCCACCCCTTACGGGTGACCTCGGATCTCCGCCCGATGGCGTGCAGATCCGGCGTAATCGGGGCGCACGCTTGTTCGGAGTACGCAGCAGGGCCCGGGGCCGCGGGGTCGCAAGGCCTGCGTCCTTCAGCCGGTGGCAGCAACGGTCATGAGACAGCGGGGGCGCGCGGTCGCCCCCGCGGGAGTCGGCAGTGAGCCAGGAAGAACAATTACAGTCAGACACTTCGCCCCCTACATCCAAATACCCGTCCAACCGTCACACCTCCGAGTGTGCTAGTACATAAAGACACGACCACAATGCACTATACAAAACGGGCCTCCGGTCACCACCAAAACAGCTCCACAACCCCCCGTACTCGGCCCCCATTATCCAGGCTGCAGTACAATGCTCTGCACCTTTAAGTCACCCATACATCCGCATATTTAGACAATAAAGGCCAAGAGGTAAATCTAACCATTATACCATAGATATGGAGCTGCACACCATTATCTAAAGATAATGAGAGAAACAAATGGTCCACTGCGCCTACCCCAAGTGTTTCCACAACAGAACTCCCCCCTCGGGGTAGTTTTCGCCCTCGAAAACCGAAGTCCTCTTTTGGCTGCCCAGTTTATGCATCAACTATAAAGTCAATACCCCACTGGTTTATTTTTATATAGACCACACTCCCATTTTTTTCATCTAAGGTGTGGATGACACACTCCCTCAAACATCCAGGAAAAACTACCTCTCATTATTAGATTAGGAATTCTCGTCCTTGTCTTCCCTGTCACTGAGATATCTTAGTATCATTGCAACGACCTTGTATATAATTGGCTCTTTATCCATAGGTTCCTCTATTTCCTTGCCAAAATCCACTGATCCCCACTCCATAATCCACTGAACAACTTGGAGCCGCCGGCATTCTATTCCAATGGATATAACATATAGCCGTAAAAAAACCATTTCACCTGGTAACCACCAATCAGTTAATCACACATTTTTTTTCTTTTGCAACCAGATGAATTTCATATGGATGGACGTCTCTACCCATAGAAATACAATGTACTTTGTCAAAAGATTTCCCAATGTATGACCACTGGACTCCTTTCCTATGCATCTAAAGCCAAATCACCACCCTATCAACCGCCTGAGTCGATCTAAAAAAAATCAGAGACAAAGGTTTGGTTTCACGCACCAAGTGTCCCATACCACCGGTGTATCACCCTCACCCCGTCTACAACCCCCGTGACTCACAAAAAGGCAGATATCCACTATCATCTGGGGTAATGATCACCAAACATATGCAATCTGAATTGAGGATTCATCCCATACTTCCACTATTCCTCAATCGAACCAGCACCGCAAATGCTCAATGGGTTTCCACCTTGGCTTATTACTTTTGTTGCACATCCATAAGCCACCAAGTCATCCAACAATCATAATGCCCTTTGTACAAGTGTGCTAGGTAGACCACCATACAGCCCCATACTCTACCTAGCGTGCATCATATCTGGCTCTAATTTTAATTTCCGTTTCTCTCCATGGTTACCAGTTTTCTGTTGAACTTCATTTTTGTTACTCTTGCCACAAGAGCAGTCCCAGAACTGAGCTGATCCACAACAACCCAGCTACCTCAAAGCTTTTATCAGACCAACGCTATTCAATTTTTTTTACCAAGGTCTGATCTTTTTCCGGCTAAGGCCAATTCGCTCGATTTTGATACTGAAGTATTTTTTTTTCTCCGACCATCATCAAGACTTCCTCAATTTCGATACAGAAAAAGTCGCCACTTCTTCAACCGTTATCAAGGTAAAACTAACCATCTGTCCGCTGGTCCCCTCACTATGGCTACACCCCTTGGGGTACATCGACGTCCTCGGCGATATATGACAAGGCAACACATATACCCTGCCACTTTGCTCACTGCCGTGCCAAGTACTCATAGTCTCATAGCTGTAGAAACTATAGTCAAACGCTTTCTGTCCCCAGTTGCACTTGGGGTATGACACCAATATGCGCTGAAGAGATGGAACAATGTGCTATCGATAGCAGACCTCTATAGATGATCTGACACCATGTCACATCCCAACCTCCAGACCAACTGCTCCTATCATCAGATACCACTATGCAGTTTTGTAGAAATGAAGGTCAGATAAGATGCCACTAGTGCTCCTATACGTATAGCACTGGGAGCTATTCTGGTAGTAATCACTCATAGACCACCAGATTCTCCAATCAGATAGGTCATGGTCATAGACAGTCGCAGCTAGTCATGTGCAAAACCCACTGCTCCATGAACTCACAACCTTGGCATACCCATGTCTATCACCACTGCTAAAACCCTCAGAACAGTGGTCCCATAAATCCAGTTTTTGGGACTGGGGTGGCCCACAGCAATAAAACTAGACCAGTCTCTATCCTCTCACACTGCAACCCCAGGTCCTCGCCACTCTTGGCAAGGGCTTATCCCACCTGAAAAGGCGCCCTGTAAAGCTGCATCCTAGAGACTGTAAAATGCGTCAGCTCGGAGTCTTGCTAGGCCTGGCATCTTTTCCACCCTGCGTCTTCCTCTACCACAACACCAAAATCGACGCATTTTGATCCGTAGCTGAGCTGAGTAGAGGAATCAGGTTATTTGGTAAACCTAATCCCAAATTTCTGCGATGTTACTGAACTGGTAGAGTGTGAACCAGCTTGCCTCTCTGACACCTGACTCAGAAGTCATCGCCTCTAACCCGGCAGTAATGCTGAACTGCCTCCCGGTGCCTCTCACCGGCCATCCCTAATATCATCACAAGTGGCTATGATTGCCACTGTGGGCTTCCCTTGAATCTCCCAATCATCCACTAAGACCAGACCCTAATATGCATATATAGAGCATGGGTGAAAAATGACTCTGTGCATATGGGGGATGCCAGAGATCCAACCTGCCCATCCGCGAACAAAGAAATCTCTAGAATAAAGAATTCTCGAATACACGAGTTTGAACCAATGCATTTTTTTCCATTATCAGATAAACAACCTGCCCATTTATCACAACCACCACAACCAAATGTCAATTGTTAATCCCCATCGTTTTTTTCCAGAAATTCCAGCTGCCTTTGGTCAGACTACCCATCACTCATCTTCCAATTCCCTCAGGCAACCTACAACAGGATATCAACAACTGATTCCCTACCAATATGGGTTCATCACTCAGTGGCCCACCATAAAATTATATACCTCTGAGAGTCTAGGCCACACTTTTGTTCACATACCCATACACCTGTCAGTCATGTCTTTTTATGCCAGCTATGAAGACTCGCTTGATTCCACATGCCACAGCAACTCAAGATAAGCTCCCCAGACAGCTTTTCCTACAACTTGAGTTATGCTGTGCTATCAAGTCAAGTAACTACCCAACCATGACTTACTCTCTATGTGCCAATGCAGAATACCTCTAAATCATGATCAGATATATAAGAAAGGCATCACTTTTGGCCAACTCAATGCCCCTATGCTGACATTCTCTATACCTCTACACATATGCACCCAATGAGAAAACAACCACAATATCCAACTCACGTCCCCCTACTGAACTGCACATGCATCGTATCCATTTACTGACTTGGTGTTCTTGTTGGTCTTGGATTATTGAGGCTGGTTATGAAGGGTTATCAACCGGGCCGAAGGCCTGTACCTCGCTGCCGTATTACCCAGAATTTAACTGGGCCGAGGGCCTAAACCTCGCTGCCGTATTACCCAGTGTTCAACTGGGTCGAGGGCCTTAACCTCGCTGTCGTATTACCCAGTGAATGAGCCGGGCCGAGGGCCTGAACCTCGCTGTCGTATTACCTGGTATTCAGCCGGGTCGAGGGCCAAAACCTCGTAACCGTAGTACCCGGTATCTGAAGGCTGGTAGAGTGTCTCAACATCACCCTAATCTCCCCAATACAGAGAGATGCAATCTCTGTGACAGAATTCTGGTCCCACTATAATCACACTTTACAAAACCTCAATGTCTTTTGTCTAAAACCAGAACTTTTGAAGTTACTTCCAATTGCCCTTAGACTTACTCCAACCTTCAAGTCATTATCTGTGTGATTGGAGTGCACACTACTATATTCCAAAAGTGCAGCTCCTCTCACATTTCACAGAAACTGATTGCATTCAGGCTATACAATTTTCTGATTAACCTTCCATTATCTTGGGTTGCACACCAAAACACCATCACTGTCAAGTGCTGCTAACCCTAAACCGCTTGCAATGACCATATTTTGTGGGCCAATCTCATATGCCACTTTACTTTTTTTCGTGGCTATCTCAAAAATTAATCACTAACAACCACTCATCATTTTTTTACCTATTTTGAGATTGGAATCGCTTTACCCACACTCAACAAAATTCTATGCCACTTGCAACGATTTATTAGTGGAGTCATCGCATGATTCAAAACTTTGGGCATCATCCCCAAAATCTTTGCCCAAAATTGGCACTTACTGTGCCCCTCAATGCACTCTTCACCAATCCATTCAAAATTAAGTGATTCACCCCCTTTTGATTATGGAACTGACCATTTATATAGATTGTCCCTGGAAAATTCCTTTGTTTCTATCTTTGAAATCCCATGTTCATTCATAACTCACTTCACAGCACACACAGCACATCCGCACAGCACAGCTGCGTAGCACAGCACAGCCGCGCAGCAAAGCACAACATGCAGTTCACAGCCGCACAGCTGCACAGCACAGCTGCATGGCACAGCTGCATGGCACAGCTGCACAGCACACCCGCACAGCACAGCCGCACAGCACAGCACGCAGTTCCCACCCACGCTGTCACGGTTCCGGCACTGGTTCAGGCATCCTCACACTCCCCAAATCCCACAGTACTTTGGCCTTTAAGTTAGCCGCAGTACATTGGCAGAATACAAGGCCCAATGCCGCGGACCACAGCCTTTCACACAAAATCCATCAAATTCCAGTCAACCAATCAACAGCCCTTTGATTGGACAGTAAGGGCGTCCCCCCCTGTCTCACAGGTCACCGGTCTGCCCTGTACGGCAACCCAATCCGACTCAGCCCCCCACCTCTCTCCGCCAGTCCGACTGGCGCTCCGCGGAGTTGCTGGGCCGCCTGCGGGCCTCCTGGCTCGGTGGGAACCCGGTGCGCTGCCCGGGAATGGCTCCCCCTCGGTCTCTCCGGCCGCAGAGTCACTCCACCGGCGTGGGCCTCGTTGTGGACCGCCCACGCCGTTCCTCTCGACGATCCATCGGCGCAGGCCGCGCTCGCCCGGCCGCGCCTCACGGCATCCGCTTTTTCCGGTCGCGAATGGAGCCTGGCGCCTTGCCCCAGAATGGCGCCATTCGGGCGCATCGGTTGCGCCATTGCTTTGCCGGCGGAGGCCACGCGAGTGGCCGTCGATTCTGCGCGTCTCGAAGCTCCGCTGGCGCTGGCCACGTTCGTGTGGCCGCACCGCACCGCGCTGTAGATCTGGGCTTGGATGGAGCCCGCCGGTGCCCGGCTTCGGTTCCCCTCGGTCGCGCCAGCCGCGAAGTTGCTCTGCCGGTGTGGGCCTCGTTGGAGTCGGCCCAAACCTCGCCTTTGGTCGCTCGATTGGCGCCGGCCATCGTTGAATGGCCGCGCCGCACCGCGTTGATGCACCGGGCTCGGATGGAGCCCGCCGGCAGACCATCTTCGAATGGTCGCGCAGCTCCGCGTTGGTGCACCGGGCTCGGATGGAGCCCGGCTCCCAGCTTTGAAGCTGCTCCATTCCCCTCTTTTTCCTCCACGCCATAGCCTCCAATCCACGCGTTGTTTTGCAGAACCAACGGCCGTCGTTTGGCCGTTTGCGCCAGCTTTTCATCCTCCAGAATCCGCCCGATTCCGCTGTCGCCAGCGGTCGGACGGGGACGGTTGCGCCTTCCAAGGCGCTGCTCCTTTCCACACGGCTCCTTTGGCATTGCAGCGCCGATTCTCAGCTCCCTGCCACACTGCCCCGTTGGGCATGCTGTGGCTGCTCCTTGGGACTTGATCCCCTTGTTCGATGGAGCTGCATGGCCGCCGAACGATGGGCCATGCTCGCGGGTCGCCGAAATGCACTTTTCGTGCATTCGCACCTCCGTCCGCCTTACTCGCTCCTTGCTGGCTTCATGTCCACCCTTCAGCGCTGGGGATCCTCCTCTCAACGGGCCGCGACGCTCCCCTGCGGTCCGCGCGTTGTCTCCTCCGATTAAGCCAGTTGCCTGGCCGTTGGGCACCGTTTTCCTCCGCCGAGTAATGCTCCTTCTCAGCGCAATCTTGCAGCTCGCTGCGCTATGGCTTGCAGTCGAAAAGATATCCTCCTCCTTACAGCCGTTTCCATGGCCTCTGGGGCCCGTTCGCTCTTGTGCTCTCGAGCCAATTCACGCCGTCATCGGTGCAATTCCCCACGCAGTGGGGCTGCGCCTAGGCGTCATCCTCCGGGATCCAAAGACGAAAATCAATGCGCCCCGCTTCTTGGGCGGCGCCAAATACACTCTCCGTTGCCGGCCTTCAACGCTTCCGGCCTTGCCTTGCTCCGAAACCACTTGACGTGGTTTTGTTCATTGGAGCCGGCACGCGCCTGCCGTCGCCCGGTCCACCCCTTACGGGTGACCTCGGATCTCCACCCGATGGCGTGCAGATCCGGCGTAATCGGGGCGCACGCTTGTTCGGAGTATGCAGCAGGGCCCGGGGCCGCGGGGTCGCAAGGCCTGCGTCCTTCAGCCGGTGGCAGCAACGGTCATGGGCGTGAGGGGGCAGTGTGATGAGCGGGGCTTTCTCCGGTGGGTGCTTAGCCTACATCCAAATAGCCGTCCGACCGTCACACCTCCGAGTGTGCTAGTACATAAAGACACGACCACAATGCACTATACAAAACGGGCCTCCGGTCACCACCAAAACAGCTCCACAACCCCCCCATACTCGGCCCCCATTATCCAGGCTGCAGTACAATGCTCTGCACCTTTAAGTCACCCATACATCCGCATATTTAGACAACAAAGGCCAAGAGGTAAATCTAACCATTATACCATAGATATGGAGCTGCACACCATTATATAAAGATAATGAGAGAAATAAATGGTCCACTGCACCTACCCCAAGTGTTTCCACAACACACTCTCACCTCCCAGCGGCTGCACCTGCAGGCCGCAAGATGCCGCGCGCACCCACTGCGCGTACGGCCACCCCGTGCCTGGCCAATCCGCAGGCCTGGGCCCACACTGCGCATCCGAAGATACGTATGCCCCGCAAGGCCCACCGGCCATCCGGCGGAGGGGGCCCCGCGGCCCCATTGGGCGCCTCGGCGGGCGCATCACCCGCGAACACACCGAAAACTATGCCACCTTAATGGTTGTTGCTATCCAGGGAAAGATGGTTGCTATTGTGTAGCCTGCAACTGCTATTTAGGACCAAATAGAGACAGAGCCTGCAGCCTCTCGATTTTTGTTGCATCGTATAAGGCTGTGGCTGCATTGGTGTAGGTCCTAGCCTTCCCATCATGAAGGATTGGGTAGGTACCTGAGCTGCTTGAGGTGCCTTGGGAACTAGCACTCTAGAAGTAGCTTATATAGGCTTAATTCCCTCATTAGGAATCCTCTTGCCCATCCACTGGACTGCGTGCCACTTAGTGGTTGCTTGTTGAATACCCGGTATTTGTATTTCTAGTGCCTTTTGCTATGCCTCAAAAGTGGTTCGCAGCCGTGCCGGTATTCTGTGGAGTGCGTCTAAGGGAACGGAGGCTCGGTAGGGCACCTTCCCTCCAATCGAGTAGTAATAACCCTTGTAATATACTCCCTCATATCAGTCGTGAAAGACCCCTAGGGTATCTCAACATCTGTGGATGTTCTGTACGGAGGGAGGATGTACCCTTGGGGTAGGACCTCTTTGTGTCCCCCTGGTCTCTCGAACCCTAAGCGGCTCTCTCCACTTCTTAAAAGTAGGGTCAGGTTTGCCCATGGTATATTTGAACTTTTGGATCTCTTGACCTGCACTGCTTTCCCCCTGGTGGGGTGCCTGGGTATGCTGACCTGCACTTGCATGCTGAGCCTCCATGAATCTGAGATACTCAACCATCTCCTCTTTACCCAATGCTACAAGCAATTGGGTTTTCTTGTCAGCTTCTGCCCATGCCTTTTCTAAGGTTGCTTTCTCCAGTGCTTCCTCTTGTCCCTTCAGGAGTGCATATGTCTCTCTCCTCTCGCAAGGAATAGGATTGCCTGGAGTTCCTGCCAATCCAATAAAAACAACATCATTATGCCCTGCAGAATCACCCACTTCTGCATGGTCACAGACATGAGATGTACGAAGTGGCTCCAGTAGAGCTGCAACAGGAATTTCACCTATTTGTTTATCCTTTGCCTCTTTGGGCTACTTGGCCTTCCTCGAAGGCTGTAGTTTGCCAAATTTGGTAGGACGGTTCACCCCAATATCATCACTGCCTGGCTCATCCGCCCATGGGGCTACTTTCCGACTTGACTCCACTCCATATGGTGTTTTGTTTGCTGGTGCTTTCTCAAGCTACTCCAATGCCTTGGCTTGTGCCACTAGCTTCAACTCATTTGCCAAGTTGACAGACTCACCACACTGCACCTTTTGGCTACTGCCTGAATGAAGGAACCGATGGACCTCAACCCTGCATTGGCGTTTCCTTGCCTGCTTTTACTTGTACTTATCGGGATTCAACTGCATATCCCATTTGCATCAAAGAGCTTTTTGCTTTGTACGCCGATGATCTCTACGAGTTTTTGCTGATATGGTGAGGAGAGACAATGGGAGAGCGGCCAAGTCACTACAAGGGTTTAAATAGGGTGCTCACCACTATACATTGCCTGAAGGCTTTGTATTAGTGGATGATTCGCTCTACCCTTGTTCAAGGGACGTGGGGTCGAATCCCGCTAGGCGCGATTCGTTCGCTATCAATGGTTTCGGAGCCAAACCTGTCCCCGGAGGTGATTCATTGAGAAAATGGGCCGGATCGCCATGGGTCGGAGTTCGAGCGCCCCAAAAGAGAGTGAGGGCCGAGGGACATCCGCCGGGATCCAGGCGCCATAAAAGGATGGTCATGGGCTTCGTCAAGCCGGCCGAAGTGAAGGGCTAAAGTAGGGCTTGAGGTGGGGAGAGAATTTGCAGTAACGAGGACGCCACTCGCCGGGGTTGGTAGAGATGATATGGCGAGGAGAGACAATGGGAGAGCGGCCAAGTCACTACAAGGGTTTAAATAGGGTGCTCACCACTATACATTGCCTGAAGGCTTTGTATTAGTGGGCGATTCGCTCTACCCTTGTTCAAGGGACGCGGGGTCGAGTCCCGCTAGGCGCGATTCGTTCACTATCATTTGCTCATCGAGCTACTACGCATAAGCAAACCATTCTTGGTTGCAAGCATGCCGCCGTTCCTTCTCTATGCGATGAACCTGCGCCCTTTTTGACATGTCCCAAGGCAATGGGGAGGCGCAGGAAGAAAAAGACAATTCCGAAATTTCCTCCCATCGTTGGTGAGGGTCATCCGGAATTGGCCTCTCTAATCTGCCATCACTAAGATCCCATAGCTCAGGGATATGCTTGAGTGCAAAGGCCATTTTTTCTGGCCAATTGGGATCATCCCTGGTGATTTGATCCGCCATGCCGGGGCCATACCACTGCTGAATTTTAATCGACTTCGCAGTGGTGAGGCATATGCCAAACCTTTCTGAGGCCATACCACTGCTGAATTTTAATCGACTTCGCAGTGGTGAGGCATATGCCAAACCTTTCTGAGGCTATTTTCCAGCCCCTGTCAAGGTCATCAAGCCAGTCTGAATGGAACTTTGTCCACAGGGCTCTGCACCTTTGCGGTTTGTTGTACTGTGATGTGAGGTCCGGTTCGAATATCCAACACTCAAGCATCCTCTTCTGGACCCCATTCTGGCAGTGCCAGCCTATGTGGGTTCTATGCTGAGCTCTCAAGCTTGCTGGAACTCGGGTCACACACCCGTTGTGCACTCTCTGTCAAGGAGTCCCCATTGGGCTGCTCTTCATCACTTGGTGTTTTGGCATGCACCTGTGACATAACCTGATGTACCCGTGATCTGGCCGATGGGCATGCTTGCTCACCTATCTCAGGTTGCTGAATGTTCTCACCTAGTGAAGGACTCTTCCTCTTCGTTCTGGACCAGCCGACCTCGTGCCACTCTCTAGCCGCTTTTGAAATGCTCAGCATCTTTGGTCCAGTCAGACTGGTGGCCCTCTCGGGTTGCTTGGACTCACACGCAGCTTTTTCCTCCGCTTCGTGCACCTGCTCCTTTTGCTTCAGTAGATGGTCGCTCAATGCGACCACCTGCTCCTGCGCGGAGGCCTTCTCAGCTCTGGCCTCCTTGCTCCTCTCCTTCACTTTTTCCAAGGCCAATTCATGCCGGCACGCCTCCTTCTGGCGGAGGCGGTCTCGATCTCCAGCCGCCCGATTTGGGCTGCTGCGTCCCAATTGCGGGCTTCTTGTGCCTTGGCAGCCACTGTTGCCACCATTTTCTCCAACAACTCCATCATCCCAGGAGCTTGGAGGAATGCTGCCATCGTTCCCGGCTCTGCCGGTGCGTCAATGGGGGTCTCCCCTGTGATAGCGAACGAATCGCGCCTAGCGGGATTCGACCCCGCGTCCCTTGAACAAGGGAAGAGCGAATCACCCACTAATACAAAGCCTTCAGGCAATGTATAGTGGTGAGCACCCTATTTAAACCCTTGTAGTGACTTGGCCGCTCTCCCTTTCTCTCTCCTCGCCGTATCATCTCTACCAACCCCGGCGAGTGGCGTCCTCGTCACTCCGAATTCTCTCCCCGCCTCAAGCCCTACTTTAGCCCTTCACTTCGGCTAGCTTGACTAAGCCCATGACTCATCCTTTTATGGCGCCTTGATCCCGGCGGATGTCCCTCGGCCCTCGCTCTCTCTTGGGGTGCTCGAACTCCGACCCACGGCGATCCGGCCCATTTTCTCGATGAATCACCTTCGGGGACGGGTTTGGCTCCGAAACCATTGATAGCAAACGAATCGCGCCTAGCGGGATTCGACCCCGCGTCCCTTGAACAAGGGAAGAGCGAATCACCCACTAATACAAAGCCTTCAGGCAATGTATAGTGGTGAGCACCCTATTTAAACCCTTGTAGTGACTTGGCCGCTCTCCCTTTCTCTCTCCTCGCCGTATCATCCTGCTTCTACCATAGGCTGGTCCTGATCCTCAGCCTACACTTGGCTAGCAGATGGTCGTGCTTTGTCCTTCCGGACTGCTTCTTTGGCGGCCTGGCCCTCTTCGGTTGCTTCCCCTTCACCGGCGCCCGCCGCCGGTGCCCCATCTTGGGGTGCTGATTGGACCGCCTCCGTGGTCTGGCCCTCTTGGGTTGCTTTCTCGAACTCCTCAACCTCCATGGAGAAGGCTGTGGATGGAGTCCTCTTGCGTTGTCCTCGCCTTCGCGTGCAAACGAAGCTAGCGAGCCACCCCCAACCTGGCTCCGAAACCAAATGATACAACAACATTAGTGGTATGGGGTGCCTACCCTCTTTAAGCCATGGACCCGCCTCGCCAGGCCCCTAGGTCCTTACGGGGACCTAGGCGGGACCACCCCAGCCTACTCCCATATCATATCGTGTAATAGAATAAGGTCCGGTTGGGGTGGTGTTACCGTGTCTTTGGCAGGGCCGCCCTGCCAGGGCGTCCCCCACACCAAGAGACCATTAGTAGAGCATCTCTCACATCAGGCCAACGTGCATAACAACTAGTGCTGTTGACAGTGCAAGGCTTGTCTACAATTCCCCCAAACATAGCTAAAGTACTGTGAACCAAACACTTAATGTACAAGCACCCACTCGCCACCACAATGTGCGGGTGGAGGTTCCACCCCAATCCGGCACGCAAAGTACTGGGGGGTTGCCTTCTTACTATGCTCAGCCGGGGTGCACCCTCATGTGGCCCAGGGATGCGTCACGGGGTCGCGGGTGATGACACCTGCCCAGTCGCTCTGCACACCCATCACCGGCAATTCACGGTACCGGGGTGCCACCACCCGCACCGTCGCACTGCGTGCCCCTCACCGGCATGTCATGGAAAGGGGGGCGCTGTCGCCCGCCCGGTCACACCACACGCCCCCCCGTTGGCACACTGCACCAACCCCCTCTCCACACTGCCTAACTCAACCCCCCTTGGAATTCTCCAACTTGCTCCACTCCGCCACTCCCTGGCCGATGGGAATGCAGCGACCACTCCTCTCCGCACAAAATCACATGCGCAGCTCCATTCTCAGGGGCTCCGGCTCGAAACCACTTGTCGCGGCCGATGGGCGCCACGATGGGTCAAATATTGGGGCACCTCCTTGGCCAATGGCTAGCGGATTCGCTGCCGGTTCTCTCCGCGGATGCGCCGCGAGCTTGGTGGGGCAAGCGCCCGTTCGCTGAGAGGTGGGTCCATTTGTTCGCATGGGGATCGGCCAAGGCTGGCCCCTGTGTGCCCAGTGGAGGCGCGGAGGTGGAGGGGGCACGGATGACAGGAACAAGTTCACATGGCTTCCTGCGGGCCCGCACATTTGGATAATAATAATAATAATAATTGTTAATAATCATAATAATAATAATAATAATAATTGTTAATAATCATAATCATTGTTATTCATCCCTTTGTACTTTGTTCACCAACCGACGACCCCACCCACTGGCCCAGTACTAACCCAAGAGCATACAAAACACAAGAAAGCACCCAGAACGACCAAGCCGCCTTAGCCCAAAGTGGACACACAACATCCAAATGCCCAAAGGCCCAAACCCCCGCAAAGCATCCCCGACACTACGAATCATGCGAGAAGGGGGCGGGGGTCTCTGAGCTTAATGCCAAGTTGGTGCTAAGCGCACAAATCGACATAGCATCTTTGCTTAGCTGCGCCGTAGTGATGAGGTGGTATATGGCTGAATTGTTGTATGGGCGTTTGCGATTGATGATGGTTCTTAGGGGTCGAATAGGTGGACGGGTGGCTGTGGAGTCATCAAGAAATCTAGTCGTGTTTGGTGCCACCGTCGGCGAGGAAGTTGTGTTTGGACTTGGAACCAGGCAGGCAAATATGTAAGCCTGAGGTGTGTGTGGGTGTGGCCTTGCGTGTGGCCCTGTGCCAACGCCGTTGTAGCATGGGCGATTGTGGATTCGCACTTGCTGTGTGCACTCAAAATGGAGCGGTTTGAATCGCATCAACCGCCTTCCCTTCAACAGGTGCCAAACACCCCTCTATTGTGCAGCGCTCCACGAGCACACTGCGCACAGTATGCACGCCAGACACTGCAATGCGAAAAAATTGTGCACGACTTCATGCAGAATGTTTGGAAGCAGGAACAAACTACAAACCAGTTTTTCTGACTGCTAGCATCACGTGTGGTTGACGCCACAAACTGAAGATTTGTTGGCGATGATGGGGGCGCAATTGCCTTTCCTATTATGGAGACAAGGCATTCACAGCATATGCACAACACTTTCAACTCAACGGGTCAAGGGCTTTCTCATCAAGCACACCGTTAGCACAACAAGGCCCTGTGAGAATATGCTTCCAATATGATTCTTCCGGGAGCATGAGACCCACGCTGTTCATTGCCATTGTGCTCGCTTCGGCACCACCGTGACGAGGCAGCTGTCGGGTATTCCAACAAACGCCTTAACATGTTGATTGCAGCACAAACGAATTGAAAACAATCCCATTAATAATACTTGTTCTACATTTGGACACACTGACGTTCCCATGACTGTTTAATCATTCACCCCACGCTCACGCTCTAACACCAGCAGCCAGCACGCGTCTGAAGCCAAGGCGCAGATAGCGCAGCGAAGAAGGAATTACGACTGCATGCGTTGCCAATGACAAAAGGCACCCATTCTTACCTCCAGCACAGTATGCATATAACGATAGCAACCTGCGCAAAAATCCCCTCGCCCGCCCGTGCACATTGTCCCACTGTCTAAAGCAAGCTTCGTTCGCGATCAACGCACTCACTTACGCACAATTCAGGCTTTGGAGCATGGCAGCCACTTGTGCCCCATCTACGCAGAGCATTGCCACTGTTACTTCCCCTCACGTGGAAATCTCTTCAACAAGTCCAGCCCCCGCTAATGCCCTGGTGCACCAACATCCTTGCCTTGATCTTCACCCACCTCAAGCGAAAGTGGTGACTGTAAAGCTGTGGTGCTGGGAGTTACTATCTGCACACAATGCACGCTGTCTGTGTCATCCTGACCACCCTCTACACACACCCCATTCGTGCCCCCAGATGTTGGGCACACAGATCGTGAAGGCTGCTGACTACAGATAAGGTTTGTCTTGCCATCCAGACATGGTGCAGACTCTGCAGCCACCGCCCCTATTTCCCCCTTCCCACTTGAAACTTCATTCAGCAACTCTGATCCTGGTTGCAAAGCACTTTCCTGCAGTTTGCGCTCTGTTGCACAATCAGATCTCCCACTTTGGGTCAGGCAGTGAGTGTCGCCCTCCATGTTTGCTCCCTCCACACCGGGTTTTAAGCAGATCTTGATCTTCTGAGCCTTGCCCAACAAGTCCACACTTCCCAGACAGAGCTCAAAGTGGGAGCCAGCAGGGTCACTGCCAAGTGTAGGCTCAGGTCGCACACTATGCACGACTTTGTGCACCCCACCAGTACTGGGCATATCCGGATCTTCCAGTGATTTCAAATGCTCTCCCAGGGGACCTGAGCAGGGGGGCAGTGACTCAGCCATCCCGGCAGCACTGGTGCCAAGCACAGGCTCCCTCATTGTTGCAGAGACCTGTGGCGGCAGCTCCCCACCAGACATTGGCACGTCTCTGTGGTTGGAGTATTCCAC
Organism: Ostreobium quekettii; assembly: GCA_905146915.1. Taxonomy (NCBI): domain Eukaryota; kingdom Viridiplantae; phylum Chlorophyta; class Ulvophyceae; order Bryopsidales; family Ostreobiaceae; genus Ostreobium; species Ostreobium quekettii. The sequence goes on along the minus strand of CAJHUC010001339.1, from coordinate 59,549 downwards.
AGGTGTCTGTGTTGGAGGGTCTGTCATCAGCAACGACGTCAGGCTTCCAGGTGTTTTGTTCTTGACAATGTCCTTGTAGCCCTGCTTGTCTTGCCCTTTGACCACATTGCCTGCCACTTGACTGTTGGGTGCAGCATTCAAAACCTGTGTTCTGCCCACCAAAGGGCCCAATTGCTTATTCACCACACTGCCAGTGTTAGACTGCCCTGCGGCTTGCATCTGAGCTAAGGATGAAGGTGCTGTTCCCCATGCTAGCAGAGTTGGTGTACTCGCACCTCCTGGCACTCCATGGTCAGGGTCCCTGTGCAGCAGCATTTGAGAATAAACAGCCGGGGCGCCAGAGGGCTTGGAGCTTGAACTGACTGGCGCCACTGCACTGTGAGCTGGAAGTCTGCCACAAGAAGGTTGGGCTGCGAGCTGTGCAGATTCTTGCAAGATTTTTGCTTGGACAGGGTTGGCAGGTCCCAAGTTCGATGCTGCATCATCCACTAGCCGCTTCAGCGCATCTGGAGCAATTCCGGCCTTCAACACTTGAGAAATGATCTCCATAGGGTTCACACCTTGTTGAGCATTCCCGGCGCTGGCAAAGTTTGCTGCTCCAAGCATCCTGGCAGATGCCAATGAACCCATCACACTGGGCACCAGTGCCGGCTGTGATGTCAGGTTCAATCCACCAACAGACTGGTGAAGCAGCGACTGCTGCAGGAAGACAGGATCAGAGAGGCCTTGAAAAGCTTGCACTGTAGGCTGCACAGTTTGCTGCAGACCTGATGGCATGGACATAGGCACAGATGCACTGGATGCAGTGGATCGCTTCCCCTTCAAATCTTCCAGCTGCGATGGCCCAGGCTCCGGGCAGATCTGCCTTAACTCTTCAGACTCCAGCTCCCTGAGATCAACCCACTCAACGCTCCTGTTGTGCAGATCCTTCTCATACACAAGGCAGTGCTCATTCGTCTCACACTTGAAGCCAGTCACCGACGCACGGTACCAGCTGCCATGCGCCGGCCAGCGCCGCCACACTTCTGCACCGACCAGCGCCTGTCCCATTCGGTTCAAAGCCATGCCTATGCTCTCTCCCGCTTGAATTTCCACAACGGGACATGTTGCAGGTACATGCCCAGGCTTCATGCTCATCGATGCTGAATACGCTTTCTTGTTGGTGGAGTGATCTACAAGGGGGTTGGAGGCAGGATTGTCCAGCCAGCCAGGTGCTCCTGGCTGCGGTGATGGAGGTGATGATGCTGGAGCTATTGAGGAGGGTGGGCAAGAGTGGGGAGGAGCCACCATGCGCAGCCATGCCGGATTCAAAACTGCAGATGGGGGCGTCGCCGCACTTGTTGCAAGATCTGTAAATACAGGACCACCCTGTTGCTGATAGTGGCCCAATGGAAGACAGGGAAATAAGAACATCGCAACATTTCAAGGTAAGAGATCGATTTTTGAGCGGCATGGACGTATTTGTTTCAGACCGAAAATGCACACTGAAGGGATGGCTGGGCCAAGGTAGCAGCCGAAAAGTGCATGTTCAGGGCATTGGCAAGGAAAAGGACAATGGAATGCACCACACCTGGTACAGGCATCAAAGGCGTTGCTCCCCACGCTGGCATCACATCATCCCCAAGAAGAAGCTCAGTCATAGACACTCCCCTTGGGGGCGTGCTTGCTGCAGCGATCTTTGCACTTGTGGGGGTGGCCAGTTGCGAGGGGTCCCGCACACCACTTTCCACTGCCATTTCATCCAGTGCAGGGGCACCTGAAGGTCTGGGTATTGCCGTGATGCTCTCAATCTTTACAGCTGAAGGGGCCACGCCTTCTGCCAACTCCCGAGTGTACTCACCTGCTTGAACACAGCGAATAAAATCATTCCACAGATCCATAGTTATCAAATTCTATCCAATGCTCGTCAATCGCCTAGTTAACCATGGACAAACACTGGCTCACTGACCAACATCAAAAGCAACCATTGCACACGCAAAGGCTGCAGGCCAAACTTCAACATAACAAAAACAAACGAAGACATGCAGTCATGTCCATCATCAACACAACTGCGTGATGCACAGGTTACCCCCGGAGCAAGGATCCTGAGGCAGATGCTGTCCATGGCACAAAAAGCCATTTCGATGTGCTGTTGGGAAACTGCACGCCACCATCCCCAGACCAAGTACCGCACCTGACGCAACGTAATGCTCAAAGTCCAAAAGGCACTTCTCATAGTTCAGCCGCATGTTATAAGATGCAGAGGTCTGGCCCCTGAGGTCAACATTGAGTGTGCGGCACACATCTTTCCAAAGCTTCAGCTTTGTGACACGGTCATAGCCACCACGCACTTGCACTTCATGGAACACCTGGAGCACATTTGAAAGATGCAGTTACACAGTGCTGCTTTGCATTGCAGGTCAACATGCAATGAAAGTAGGTTATGATTTGAATCCAAGTTGAAAAATCAGGCCCCAGCTGCCAAGGTAGTGTTTGCAAGCCTTGCAAGCCTTGCATCCAAGGACTTTATGATGGATGCTCTTCCATGTTGCTATGATATCTGCCAACTTCTCTTCTTTTTGGGCCTGTGCATCCATGAATCATATGATCAATCTTTTGAGCAGTGCATCACCTTGAGCTTTTCCTTGTGTCCTGGTACGATGCCCACATCCCTTATTGGCAGGGGCTGCACCTGGGGTCTCTAAATGTGATGAAATATCCAGAACAGGAAACAACAGCAGCAGCACCAAAAACCAGCGGTTCAGCTTCTAAACACCAGACAAGGCCAGCAGTCAACAGTGTGAAAATGAGGCCACAACTAATGCTGGGTTGTCTTCCCTCCAGGTTTCTTCCCCACAAGCAGTTAGCATCGGCAAAATCAGGGGTCACGAGCAACAAGAGTGCCTCCTTAATGCAACAACGGGCAGTAGGGAAAATACCTTGTGCAGGTCCAATTCTTGGCCAGCGAAAATGGGACACTTGAACTTGCCCTTCAGCCTCCGCATGAAGTTGTGTATGATGATGGCAAATCCATCCCTGTCCGGCAAGCCCTGCAAAACATCGGGAGGGATGGGCCCCACTGGTCTTGAGGGGTCATACGCTGATCCAGAAGGGGGCTGCCAACCACAACAATACTCAGTACAAGTTGTCCACAGGACTGTCATCGCCTTGCAAGGCCATTGTGTCACAATTTCAGTAAAAACAACACAATGGACTGGCTTCACAGCACTCATTATAACCTCAAGTGGCACACATTCTCTTCAGAACAGGCTTGTGCTGCTCTGGCAACCCAGTCCTTCGCAAACACCTTAGCCAATTTCTCACAAACCATATGGGGAGTCTCAGAGGTTCCGCAACAAACATTAGCCTCAGGTAGCTGGACTCAGAGACACTATCAGGTCAACACCCTCATGTCAGAAGCATTCAATTCAAAAGGATGGATGGTAACACCCCTATGTCGATGCACAATTGCACAAAAACAGGCACAAAATAGCCAAGTAAGCATCTGAGCAACAACTGGAAATTTTCTGCTTAACTAGTTGACAGCACATAACAATGATACCCATGTTCGAAAAGAGCAGTGTCCAAAAAGCAATTGTTGTACAATAACTAACCGCACACCAGCCAAAGGCAATGCTACAAACCATACCTCAATTAATCCAAAAGCTGATTTCATAATTCCACATGAGCATACAGGTCACTGTTTTTACAATGTGCAAGGGCCCTATCTTGTCCTTGTAGGCGTCTTTTAGAAAGAAACCAAACGTTCTGCACATTCATGTGCCACCCCCACCTGCCAGGTCGGCACCCAATTGCCCCGTGAACGCCGCGCTCTACCCCCTGTTGCCTCTCCATCAGGATCGAAGTCAGGGTCATGGACAGAGCCGGAATCTGACAAACCACCCAGCTGGGACAGATACTCTGCCCTCTGCTGTTTGGCAGCTGCCCGCGCTGCTCTCACCAATACCTCCTCCTCACGTCGTCGGTCCTCTTCACGCCGTTTTTCGTCTTCTGGGTCAACCTCAATTTCCCAAGGAGAGACCTGCAGGCCAGCACAAAACACAATGCTGGAATTAGGTATTCTGCCCACATTATGTGCACCGTTTCATTGTGCACTGCTTGCAATCACAAGCTTTCAAGTGCTTGTCCCTGTTGCGCTTTCTCCTGTATAGTCTTGCTTTTGCCTTTACCTACTGATCCATTGCACGCTTGTTGCTGCCTGCGTGTAATTGCAAGAAATGGCAGACAGGCAAACCATGTTCAAAGTGGGGGATGACGTAGTAGTGGATGTATCCCTTCTTGTCAACTAATACTGCACATTACTACAAGCAGCTGGACACACAACCAAAACATATTGTTGCAAGCAGGCATGCCATGTTCACAGTCAACATACTTTTGCAACAGGTCGATCCAACAGTGGACATTTTCCTGCCTCTAACATATCCTGTCCCAAGTGCAACGAGTAGCAGGTACATGCACCCATCTTTATCTGATTCCACAATTTGCAACATTCAGTGTGTTGACCCAGAAGTCTATGCATTGCATGTCAGCAGGAGGCCACGATGGTCACCTTCATTAGTGGGCCTTCAGAGTTGTCTGCATCCCACTCCACAGTCAAGCTTTCCCAAGGGTCGTATGGCTGGTCTGCTTTGTGCTCAGCAACAGACACGACGGTGCCTTTGTAGTAAACACCAGCCTGACCTCTGGAGGACCATTTGCCAGCAAAGAACATTCGAAACCGGTCTCCAGCTTGCCAGTGTTTGTTCATGCCCAGGTCATACCCAGACACATTCACAATGTAATCTGGCAGAGAGTTGTCCACATGTATGGGCACAGCCACAGCCTGACCCTCGGAGCCTGGCCTCAGCTTGATGGGCTGCAGCAGCACCCACTGGCAAGCTATTGCCGGAGGTGGGGGAGAGTTGGGCGAAATAGCAGCACCTGCAGGGACCTCCATGGGGAAGGGGCTGTGCAAAGAGAAACACACCATGCATGTGTAAGCAAGTAAGGCATGAAGCATGAACAGGTTTCTGCCCTTTGCCACATGGCAAGGATGATGCAAGGAGAAGATGACATCTCGTAATGCATCCAAGATCAATGGTCATGCAGCCCCAACAATTCTGCATACAAATGTGCCGATCCACCTAGTTGGCTACCACCCACGACTCCTTGGCAACCTGCACATGCTGGCTGGCACATGCGGCGCAGCAGATAGTTGCATTCTGAAATCTTGCATCCCACCGCATGCATCCAGCAGACATGCTGCCATGCACAACAGGCACGCAGAAGATAGACCCACCCGGACTCTGGCTCACCTTCTGTATGCAATGCATGCGATTCGGAATCTCTCAACAGGTCTCAGCCCAGACACTATTTGGAGAGCGTTTGCGAGTGCGGGGTCTCCCTGAGGTTGCTGTCTTGGTTCATGGCGTGGCTCGTTTTCCGATAACTCACTCACAGAAGCTGTCCCTGGTGGACCATCCGCAACCTGCCCAGTCGGTGCAGCTGCAATGCCCAGGAATTTCTGCAGGTGAAGCTGGCACCCCGTTCGCAGAAATACCACAGTTGACCCAGGATGTGGAAAGTAAAGGGGACACCTGCAAAGTGGCAGAAGACCATCTCACAAGTGTGCTCCACAACCACAACTGGCGAACAGGCTGCGTGCGGCCTTGCCAGTAAAGGGGGAATGATTCTTCCGGGGACACCATTTGTATATGACTGTGTTGCAGCACCAGTTGCAGTGGAGGACAAACTCTACAGCACAACTCCGCCAGGCATCTCCGAGAACCAATAGGCAAACCATGCGATACTGCTGTGCTTGGCAAAAAACACAGCACAGCGATAAGAAGTCGTGCTCTCATTGCCTATGGCAGCAGCCCATTGTCTCCTTTGTTGCATGCCCATACAATCTTAGCACAGCTAACCTTGCTTCTGCAGTGATCGTGTCGAAAGCCATCCTGTGGAGACTGTACGGGTCAGGCAGCAGGCAATGCTGCAGGGATACAAGGTGCAAGCTGACATCCTTCAGGGTCTTGCAAGAGGTCAGGCTGAAGCGCCAGCCGCCGCGCAACTGGTTTGTCCAGCGAGGTGACAGGACACCAGCCTCAAACAGAAGCTGCTCTGCTTCAGCGAGTGAGTGCGCCATGTCAAAGGCACTCTTTGCTGCCTGTGAATCAGCAAGCAGCAAACTGAGCACTTGCTTACCAAAAGCCAACAGATAAAGGCACTGGCTGTACATACGCCATCTTTTTTGGTATTGCACATACCATCAAAAAACATATGCCACAGTTCAGATGCACAGCAGCTTGCTGGTGATGCTGCAGATGTAGATTAAGATTGCCATAGTGAGTTGCCACCCTGTCAGGAGGCAATGCCAAGATGCCAAGATATTGAAATGCAGCGACTGCTCAACAGAAAAGAAGAACGCAACAACCTTACCTTTGCCGACTCCATCACATTGCATAGTCTTGAACACCAACGCCCATCTTGAGACCAAAACGGTAGGCAGGCCATGATGTTCTCAAGACAAGCTAGCATCCGAACCTCCAGAGCGCTGCAATAGTTTATTTCTGGATTGGAGCCTTCTCCCCTGAGTAGCGGTGCTATGACCGTTCTGTACCCATCCAGCCTTAGAAGATCCAGCTCCTGGGCAGTTGCTGCTCTTCTTGGCTCCTCTGCATGGACAGAGACATTGTTTCAAGGCAAAGGAACCAACACGATGAACAATAAAGCAATCGTTTTAAGCCCCTGGAGGCAGTTGGCAGCAGTGCACACAGGCAATGCAGGCTGATCCTCAAGATGGCACGCAAACACCACAGCCTTGGCCATGCATGTCCCCAATATGGACATTTCCAGTCTTGCATTCCCAATGACCAAAAAGGGACCCCAAGCAGTACTCAAGCTGTCGGCACAGCTCCAGTAATAAAATATGGCAACAGAAGGCGTCGATCAAGGACGTTCCACAGCTTCAACTCAAACCATATCTTCCCAAGAACCAACATATGCACAATTGCACTGGCAAATGAGGGCAGGTGATGCACAACACTCCTAGTTTCCATGAAAGCAGTACCAGGTAATCGCCAGCAAAAGACCAAGCCTCAATAGCTGAGCACCCAAACCAATACAAAGGTACACAGTAGGCCTGCATTGTCCATCTGGAACCAAAGGAAAAATTGGAAGGGCTCCCTGCTTGTGCATGACCACATCCGAAAGTGCCTATGCTGCAGATCACAAGCTGTACACCAGTACAGCACAGTTCCCACACACGGAATCTGATGCTGAAACGCAAATGTATGGCGATCAGGAACTACACACAGTGGCAGTGGCAAACAGTGCCCAACATCGCAACAACAGGTTCCAACAGGTTCAGGGGCACTGCTTTGTCATTTTGTTGTCACATGTATCAATGAGGCTGTCAGGGACTCACCCAGCTTGGAGGACTGCTTGTTCTCCAACGTCTCTTGAGCAGGGGTATTAGCAGGGCTTGTGTCGTTTTTGGGAGTTGGACAAGGGGTTGGTAGTTGGGGAGGCATGGGCGCAGACTGTAATAGGGCCAGCACCTGTGCATCCCAAGGCTGCTCTCCCTTTGCCAGCCATGCGACAAGGTCATTCCAGGATGCACCCTCATAGTATCCCCAGGAAGACTGTGCCCCTGGTTCCCCCATGTGTGGGCGTTCCTCCACAAACACTCGCCAGCAGCCCGCACGCCCACCAAACACCCAGTATCTGCGGCCCAATGAGTCCCTTCCAAGCATCCTCTGGAAACCCAATCTGAACGACACGATGGAATTCAGCACAAAGTTGTCTATACTTGTGCACAGGCAACGAACTTCCCGGTGGGGTTCTGCTTCGTTAGAATGACACAGACATGACCATGGATGCTTGTGATCAAAGAATCAATCCCACATATGAATATGTCTTTCTGTCGTATGCAGAGAGGGTTCGTTGGGGCGCACATACCATGGATGTGAAGCAATTGGTGCAACACTTGGCAAACATGCAAGGGTCAACCACTCAGTGGAAAGCAGAATACATTCTGGTGCTGCAGGCTGCCGCACCAAGCCACGATCAAGGCCAGCAGGGGTGGTCGGTGGCTTTCAGGCTCCTTTGTCGGGTTGTGAACAATAACCCGTTAGTGCATCGACACCAAAAGTGATAACAGGACGCAAACTTCTTGCCGAGACAACAACGTTCATGGCACAACATGCACGTCCCCTTCCCATGCTCTGGTTGTTGCAACAATGTGCAATATGCACATTCCCAAACTCGCCATGTAAGCCAAGCACCTACGTGCACATCAGGAAGAGCAACAAGCTTGTGTGGCCAGGGCTCAGCTACAGTCAGGACCACCACAAAATCCTTTCCAAGCTCTGGCTGCAGTGTGCAACATGCTCTAAGCACAATTTTACACAAATTCTTTAGAAAAGATTTCTGCCAAATTGCTCACTTGCACGATGCCATCCACTTCATCCACTTTTCAGACTCCTCATATGACTTGTCCGAGGTGAGCACAGATTGTCCTTCAGTATCTGCGCCTCCCTCCTCGTGCGTGGCCTCTTGACTTTCAGGCTTTGGGGTTTTGTTCCTTTGTGCCCAGAACACCTCCACAAGGCCATTGACATGCTCTCGAATGACCTCTGTTGCAAGGGCCATGCTGACAAGTGCCTTCAGGATCTTGAGACGCACACCTGTGTCCAGATCAAGGTAGTCGTGCATCTGCATGAACTGTGCTGCTGCCTGATGGAAACACATCCCAGGTTTCAAGAAATTCCTGCGCTAATCTTTGTGGACTGCATGTGCCAATATATGGTCAAGCACTGGCCTTTTGCCAATACGCCCTACAGATCACCATGCCAGGCTATGGTGCTGCTAGTCACTGTTTTTGCCAGGCAGCACACAAAAGTTTGCGGTGTAGCATGACAGACAGCGTCCGCTCCTTGCACTTGTAACTTGTACCTCACAACTTGTACATCCATGCAAAACCACTCCATTGCTTGTCTGACCACTTGCTATGCTAACCACTTCACATGGCTGAAGACACAAGGGTGCTTTTCACTTGATGAGGGAGGAAACAGCTGGCATCGGATTCTGCACACCAGTTTTCATAACACATGAAGTCCACCGCACCTTACAATAGCACACTGCCCATCAACCACAAATGGCCCAAAGCTGCAGGCCTCCTTGTGAGCCAAATCGCCAAATTCTCATGCACAGCACTGTACTTGAATACACACTAAGCTCATGGCCAACTGGGCGTTTAGGGCCCCTCCATTCCTTCCAATATCAATCGCGGACACCATTCAGCACACATGTCATGGTGGATTGGGCACAAGGTGAGCCTGACTTTTGCACAGGAGATGGTGTCTTGATGCAGTTAATATATGAAATATGCATGGCACACCAGCAGAGCCAAAGCCAAACTCTTGCAAAATTGTGGATGCCATTGCTGCTACTTCCACTTGCGCCGTGGATATCACAAGGCTGTAAAAGGGGTGCAGATGTTGCAGACGCCCACCTCCAAGACTGCGACACTGGACTCAGGCATTTGTTGCACAACAGCCAGACAATACCATTGCACCAAGTAGATTTCGCTGCAAACGTGCGCTGCTGCAATGTTGAACAAGGTGCATTTAGAGGATCGCATTATCATTCACAAAACATATGCGATTTGCCACTGCATGCATTCACACCAAAACTCACCCTTGTCTCATCATCCACTTCATCAAGAGGCGCCCGCAGAAGACACAGACTCAAGCGCTGAGTCCAATGCTCTTGGCTGTTGTCATTCTCACTTAGTTTTGCATAACGAGGCACCTCAGTGGAGACAGACCCTTTTCCCTCTATCACTTTCAGAATTGCACAGTGAATGTCACGCAGAAGCACAGCAGATGCTGCTGTTGCTTCATCAACCACCATTTTGGCAGTGGAGCTGAGGCCTGAGGCCCTGGCAGCACTGGCAATGCCCCCATCTGAAGATAACTTGATCTGCATAGTCCAAAACAACTTGTTTCAGAAACCCAGCAGCAGGATTGAACTATGGAAAATACACATGACTTCATCAAATATCAGGCAACTTGCGTTCCGTACGGAACCCACACTTGAAGATACAAAGGCAGTCAATGAAGTGCCGATTGCCTTGAATAGTTCCTGTTCGATAACATGGTTTCTTAAGGAACAAGAGATAACCCAGCCAGCAAGAAGCGGAAGCGGCACGTTTCTTCCTTGTGGACCACTTGTCAAGGAAGCACCAAAGTACAGTCCATGTTGCATAACCACGATGAGCTCGACGATGTCAACAGAGAGAAGTCCATGCGCATAGGCCAAACCCATCAGTGCAGACACAATAAATACACCATGTGCTACAACCCAGAAAACAACATAGTCTGGGCACATGACGAATGTCACATGGAGTACTGATATTGCTGCCTCACCTTGAGCTTCAAGTCATGCGGGTCTGGCATAGAGCAGCTTGAGGCATGTGACACATGGTGAGTTGGATCCTGGGAAGTCGGCACACCATCCAACTGTGCAGCATCGCACTTCAATCTGATCTTCAGCCCTAAACGGCTGTCTTGCTGAGAGTCTACTCTCCCAGCTTCCTGATCCGGCTTGCTTGGTTGTTTGTTGGCCCATCCGCTAGCTGCATCCGGGAGAGGGCACAATGCTGCCTCCATTCGCCAGAAGGGAAATGGGGGTATCTGAAATATGTTTGTGAAGAACTGCAAGCATAGCAGCCATATCTCAGCACTCCACACCTGAATTCACGAGCACTGCTGTAAAAATGTAAGCATGCTAGGAAGTCAGTGGCACACATGAAAAACGCGCACCCCACTGCCTTTCCAAAGTTGTGCTTGCTGTTCACAGGTCAGCTACTGCAGGGCTGTACTTTCTTCTGTCTCTTACAGACTGCGGGCACCACAGCCTCCAGCCCAGGATGAGCATATCAATTCAGACATACATGACAAGTGGGTTACAGCACATGCTATGGTGGCATTGTCCTGTTTTCTGTCAATGCACAATTTCAGTAACAATAACAATGGGCCAGCAAAATGCAGACAGGAACTGCTGTAACGCACCATTAGCATCTCCCAAATCATGAGCACTTCTCCAACAAGGTCTGGGGCAACCCTGAAGTCACGAATGGGCTCAGGCGGTGGCCCTCTTGCTTCTTCCAGCACCACCTCTCTTTCCACCTTCCCATCCACATCCCTTACTTTTTTTCTCTTCCTCTGTCCTTCACCTTCAACCAGCCTGACCCTGCGGCTGCTGCGAGGCCCTCCCATGGACTCCCCTTCTCCAGCTTCAGCTTGTTCTGCAGCATCAGACCCTTGCTGGCCTCCCCTTGCAGTGCGCTTTCTCGTGACGATAGGGCTCGGTGAGATACTGCTTTCCCAGCTGGGGTTGAACGATGGATCTTCCTCATCGTCCCCAGAAAGCGCAGAGACTGCTGAGGTTGTCGGGCTACAGGGTGGCATTGCATTCTCTGGGGGCCCATCACCAGAAGTGGTTGGCGGTGTGCCAGGAACACTGGGCTTCTTAAGGGACCTCAGCCTCACAGACAGAGGCCGAGAACGGGGTGCCTGCAAATTAATACAGAAGCCTGTGACGAACAACCAGAGGCAGGGGACTTCCACTTAAAGTTCCAGGTTGTGACAATATGAACTGCAGCAGAGGGTGGCACCCCTACAACGCCAAGTTTCAACATTGAAAACATGGCCAAAAGTTTCAGTCCCTGCACTGATGCTCATTAGTGGCTGTGATGAATGCACACTGTTGTCAAGCAAGAGCTCATTTTCACAACCAGCAGTGGTGGTCAATGCTGCGAATGATGCTGGTCCAAAGAAGCACTGTGTGCGCCCAGCAAAAAGTTAGCAATCATGCCGCCACTGCATACCACATGGCGGGCGCACCTTTGCAGAGTTCAAGGTGTAGTCTGGCGTTTGCATTGGTCGTGTCTTGGCTGACATCCCAGACAAAGCATGTTCTTCTCCTTGTCTTGGATTGCCCTGGTTGTCACGAAGCTGAAAGACAACATGTTTCACCTCAATAAACATGGAACACCAGATCAGGAGGGCCTCACTTGAGTGCACAGCCTGTGAGCCCGCAGAATACTTTCTGTATATAGGGAACACCCCCTCCCCAAAACAAAAGTACATCTCCAATCCAACCCACAAGCACAAGAACATCGAATCTGGATTGGAAGCAAATCATGTACAGTCTCAACAGGGCAGACAAATTGCAGCAACATTACAACAGAATTCTGGGACATAGCCTTGTAAATATTTTCAGATCCACGATTTGAACATGAATGCACAGGGGCAAGCCTGTATCCATCTGAGAGGCGCCCAACAACATTGTACATGATGATCATATTGCTGTGTCAGCTGCACGATTTCACCATGGTGTGCCAGACCTTGCAGGTAGATGGTGTGGCATGATTTCCCAGTGTCTTGAACCTCAGGGTGCTGGTGTCCTGCTGCTGTGAGCCCTTGCCAATTCGTACCTTGAACCTTGATGCATGCTGCCTGTTGGACCTCCTTGTCAACATCTGTGATCCCTCTAGAGGGCCAGCACCTGCCCACGGCAAGCACCACCACATAAACAAGGCAGAATGTATGGGAGGAGGAAATGGGAACCAAAGACGTAGTGATGTGTAGATGCCTGCCATTGCTTCTAGGGTGCAAGGGCCGTGTGCTGCCTGCAAAGGCAAGTGTTATACAAAGGATCCAAGCACAAGACAAACCAGATCACAAGACAGTGCCATACAATGCATCACAGTCTCGGGGCCTGCTAGCAACGGGACAGTATCAAGAAGCTACACAAGAGAAGTGCTGAGCAGTGTTAATACACACAACCAATAGCATAATCTTTGCAGCAAGGACAGGTTGTCATCCAAAGGGTGGTGCCCATGCCCAGCAACTGTGGTGGAGACTCTTGCACCAAGATGTCGAAAGATGCTACGAGACTATATGAGAGCAACCATGCAAGAACTAAGTATATTCATCAAGACAACTAGCAAACCGCAATTTCAGAAGAAAATAGTCCTGCTATGCTGTTCAACACCAATCCCAATGTTAGCATGGTGCAAGGGACCACTGCTTTTCTGTTTGGTCAAGCTCAAGGCACAAGAGTGCTATGGCTAAACCTGGAAATCTCAAAGTCCCACTGGGAAAGAAGCACCTTACAAGTTGAATGAGCCACAAAGGCATGATGTACTGTAGAAGAAACCTCTGTGGCCAAAGGACATGACAACCACAGTACCTTCAATGCACCAGATGAGTTCCACTCAGTCCTCCATGAAGGCAAACCCGTCTGATCATCAAGCTGGGAATTGAATGATTCTCTCTGGGACTTCTATCGCTCAAAGGTCAGCAACACGACATGTTCGATTCATGGGCACAGGCAGTGCACAAAGTTCTTTTTCTTGCTGCTGAAGAAAGTCATTGCACAAGCTGCTTACCATCCTCTCCATTCAAAGCAACCTTTGCACCTTCGCTGCCCTTCTTCATTGCACAGGCCGTTGTTGCTCCAGTGTGTGGTGTGAAATGAGATATTACAGGCTGGTCCTCATCGTGCACTGTGCGGCCTTTAATGTCGATGTTTCCTTGTGGCGATCTGCCAGTGCGCCCTGGAACATTAGCACTGGCCCCCCTGGCTTGGCTGTGTGGCTCACAGGGTGGTGTGCTGAATGCCTGCTTGCTATGCTGGTCGCTGAGGCTGGATCGCGGCCGCTTCCGAGAAGGTGGCTTGACCAGGGCAGCTGCATTTGGCAACTGTTCCTCTGATTGTCCTGTGGAGAAACAGTCCATGTCATGTGATTGCTGAGCAAAGATGACAAAGACCACTCCTAAGGCCCCACTTCCACCAGCAGTGTTTGTTCAAGATTGTCTGCCTGCTTGTTTCTCAACACTTGACTTCTGAAATCAATGCCTGATGTTCATCATTGCTCCTGGCTGGCTTGCACAGGACATCCACAGAGGGTGAACCAGTTAACATGCCTTTGTTGCAGACAGAAATATGCCACAGACAGTTTATGCCTTCCCTCCTCATCCAGAGCACATAAGGCCCTTTGCCGCGCCCGCAGAAACCATTCAGTGCCTAAGTATGTGCTGACGTGCACCCAACAGGGAACCATGCAAGGCAGCACAGAGAATTTGCAACTGAAGCACAGGATTCTCCACGAATAAATGAACACAGTACTCAGGAGATGCAACACCTGCACACACAGCAAAGTATAGTAGCCACAACACATGCTCAGCAGAACACCCGCATCCAGCAACAACCAACAATGCAAGAAACAAGAAGCAGACATGCCCATCCAAACACACACACGCACGCGCGCGCCTGTACCTTCAACTGAAATATGAGCAGCTCCAGAGGCGGATGATTTCAGCGATTTCTGTGAATGGCTTCTGAAAATCACAGGAAAGCGTCTCAATAAGCCAGAAGACTCAATGGCCATGTAAAAACTGTGCTCCTGCAGCCCATCCCATCAAGCTTAAATGGTCATTTGGCATCCCAAAGCAAACTGGAAGATGGGCAAAGTTGAATATTTAGAAGCCACTTTCTGCCTCCAACATCACCAAGTCAGTGAAAGTGAAATGAGGTACACACGATGGGGAACAGTAGACAGCTTGGTGGCAATGTTCGTCCAAGGGTGCCAAAGTGCTGTGACAAAGCGCGTTGCATGCAAAATTGTTGCGGTGCCAGTGATTCTTTTCATTTCTTTAGTTGTCTTTTTTTCAGCACTCGTGGACCAGATTCGGGCATTTTGACAATCCAACACAAGGCTATTGGTAGGAGTATTAGCAATCAGCACAGGTCAGCAGTATACATTGCTGTCCTCATGTCCTGAATGGAAATGCAGCAACAGCCAACACGAGCCACATGACATCTTGGAAAATGGTACAAATGGCTAAGCCAAACTCACTTCGATACATTGAAGTACACTCTCGATCGCTTGCTTGCTGGTGGTTGTACCCCATCACCCTCCGCACTAGCCTGTGCACAAGCAACGCAGAAGTCCTCAATGTCCACTACAGTACAGACTAGCATACAGACACAGTCCATACATCGACATATCTTGTATTCCTGCCCATCTTTTGTTCAAAGACTACTCGAAAATGGTGGATTTGCACACTTTGTCGTTCTTCATGCTGTTCGGTATTGCATGTTTTCCTGTCACACTTGGAAACTTGCACAATTTCAATGGATTCAAAAGTGCTGTCAGGGATGATGCATGATGAGGCAACATCCTGAGGAAAAACATGGAAGACACTACCAAGCGAGTGCACTTATGAGATGCTTCTGCACAATCAATTCTGGTTTGGGTCTGCATTCTTGTGTATTCTTGATTACAGAACAGGGGTGGCCAGAGGAAAGGGAGGGATTATGGCCTGTCTTCTGTCAAAAAAGCAACTTAGCAAGTCTCAAGTCCTCCAGGCAAGCCAGTGCCTTCCCTACCTGCAACCAGGCTCTAAGCTGATCAGTCACAAAGCTGGCATCCCCACTGGCATCAGCCACTGGCGACCCTTCACTGGGGTCTTCCATCAATTGTGCCACCAAGGACTCAAGATCGTCTGACAATGAGGACTGTCTTGAGGTTGGCTTGGCACTGGTGTGTGCATCCACTGCCTTCATGCACAGCAGATACTTCCTCATCGTGGATGCCAGCACATCTTTGTAGTCCTCCGATGGCGACACAAGTTTGTACCTGCCGCAAGTGAGGATCGACACCATCACTTTCAGTTTCTACCAGTGCCAGCACAATGCAATCGGAGATGATAAAATACGACCACATCCCTCACAAGCTGCACAGAAACTTGTGTCGCTTGAATCTTGTATACACAAGGCAAACAAACGTTGTCTTGCACGTGGCAACTGTGTATATTGCAGACAACCAGTGGTGCCGCCTCCAGCGTGGAAGCCAAGGGAATCCAGCCATCAAGGGACATGGCTACCCAAGCCTTGCCAAAACAACTGTAACTGGTTTACAAGTGGTGGCAGGAGACACTGCCCATGCAGGTGGAGCACTGGCTTGATGCTCAACACAGCCTTGGCAGCATATCAAGTGCAGGTGGCACATTTCACAACCTGTTTTATAGATAGTACCTTTCGCATCTGTCTTCCCAGCCACCCTAATTGCCTGCAGATATACTCAGTGCAGTGGAACAAAGTAGCAAGGAGGAAAGTAAATTCCACTCCTTGCACAACACTCCAAAGCAGCAGTTCTCTGTTCTGTCAAGAGCTACTCTCTCAACAGTACAGGTGCAACAAAGACAAGTGGCCAAGGTGCTGACAGCATGACTAATACAGGCCAATTGGTCTCCTTTCACAATGCCCAGTTGCTTCCACATCGCCAGTACAATTCAGATCCCAAAGGTACGAACTGCCATGAAACCCCCCAATGTCTGGCCTGCTATTCTGGTCCGTGCAGCAGCCACGGTAATCAACAATAATCCCGCAAACCTGATACCCACCATGCCTTTTTTGTTGCAACCCACATCGCAGGTGAACTGCCATACTGTATGCACCAATCCAGGACATTGTCCAAGTACACAGGAAGCCGCCCTCCACAAACTGGAAATCACACAACAACCAACTCAGTCGGACAGCAATTGCAAGCCCTGAGCGATGTGAGAGCCCTGGCTGACAGCCCTTGAATTGATCCCACAGCACAACCACGTGATCTTCCCACTGCAGCCACTTCGAGGACTGCTGCACCAGTGAGGACAGCTACATCACATTCTGCTGGAGTTGTCCCTTGCATGCTCACGAATTGCACTCGGTAGACTCAATCACGGATCAATGTTGCAACATGGTCAGCATCGCAAGTATGAGCAGAAGTTCAAAAGTGCAAGCAAAGTGCCAAACGATGCCTCAATTGCATGCGTAGCACCACAGTTGCGTCCACAAAGAAGGTATGCAGGGGCACCTTGGACACCTCAGCATAGCACCCACAGACAATGCAGCTATCATCAGCAACACACCTCCATTCTTCTTGCCCTTTGGCCCCACAGTATTTGGGAGCAGCGAACCAGTGCCCACCACAGTGTCTTTGCCACTGTAGTGGCACAGCTGATCGAGCGGGACAACCACTGAGGGGTCCCCTTGCGTGCTGAAAGTGAAGTCATCTAAAATGTGGAGAGGCAAGTCCAAAGCATCTGCAAAGTGCATACAAGCCAATCATGCCAGAGCACACCTCAAAGAGACCACAGGACAGCACAAGAGCGTTGTGAGACACAGCTCCTGGCCGTGGAAACTTAACACTCCCAGCGCCAGCAATGTGAGCACGCTGCCTTTGGGAGCTTTTGTTGCTTCTGCGGTGTGTGTCACCCAGGGAACACTGGGGCCAAAACAGGCTTGGTGCGCTCTTCAGCCACCACCACACGCGCCCAGCAGGCTCCACAACCTGAGCACCGGCCCTACAATAGAGGCTGCTGCTGCTGGGTGTGGGGAGAACAGGGCAGCTGCTCTAACGGGCTACCCCCGCCATGGTGGTTTCTGAGCCGCCTCGTCCCACGGTCCAAGCACTTGGGCGCGCCAAGACCTTGACCGACGGCCCCTGGTGCGACCGTCCAAAGCCGCTTGGCCACAACGCGGGCAGGCGCAGAGGGAATGCAACCCAAGCCGCGACAGCGCAGCCCCAACCCCACGAGTGCGCCTCCCAGGCCTCACACAGCGCACCGAGACGCGCAGGCCAGCGGCGGCGGCCTCAATTCCAAACAAACAAGCCTCGGCTCGGGCGCCCCCCCCTCCGAAACCGCCTACCTCACAGGGTGTCCCCCGCCCGGCCCCGCCCCCCATCGCCCGCCCCACTCCCCCAATCGGCCCCGCCCCCGTCCTCACCGCTCATGACGGCATACTGCTCAGGGATTGCGCCCTCCGCCACGCGCTGCCGCCCCCCCCCGCCGGCGTCCGCGCCCCCTTGGTCCCCCGCCCCCCGTCCTCCCTGCCGGCCGCTCCCGCCCGCTCCCCTGGCATCCAGCCCCGCCTCCCGCCACGCCCTCTCGAACGCCCGCCGCACTTCATCGCACATCGCCCGCGTGGGCGCGTCGCTCTCCCGGCTGTTGTACAGGTAGCAGTTGTCCCAAATCTGGGCGACGTCGGCCAGCACGTCGGCCGGGCGCCGGTAACGGCAGGTCGCCCAGTCACTGCGCCGGCCCTCTTCCAGCGCCCTGAACACCGTGCCCAGGTCCATGGGGCGCTTCACCACGTCGAAGTAGTCGCTCAGACCCAGGGCCTCAGGGTCCACCGGCGCATTGAACAGCACGCGCGCGCCGCGGGTGCGCATGGCGCCCGCCACCACGCGGCGCACCGCGGCCAGGCCCTTCTTGTCCACGTCGCCCATTCTCGCCCCGCAGGCCGGGAGGCCGCCCGGGGCGCCTGGCGTGGGGCCCCAGCGCCGCGCCTGCGGGCGCCGGTGGCCGATTTGAAATTGGGGGGGATGATGGTGCCGGCGCGGAGTTGATTGCTGCGGGAATTCGCGCGGGGGCGAGACGGCCAACACGCAGCATGCAGGGCGGGGGGGCACACAGTCGGGGTAAGGTCAGGTGGGAGGGGCTGGTAGGACGCGGGCCACCGCGCCGGTCACGTGGCCGGCGCCGCCGGCCGGGGCTCGATGGCAAACTACACAGCTGTGTGCGAGCAGTGCCGGCCAACGGCACGACGCGCGAAGGGCCAAGGAAAGTGTGCGGGGCTGCGCTTTCGTGGCGGGGCTCGAGCGGTTGGGTGGCGTGTGTGCCGCGTGGACGCGACGACAGCGGAAAGAAAGCGAACGCGAACATTTGTTGGATACGGCCGCGCCCCGTCAGGTCCACGGTTGAGGCGTTCTGTGCTGCCTGTGCTGCATGCGCTCTTCCACTGCTGGGGTGGCGACTGTCGCACATGAAAACGTAAAATGTACATGCGGCCTCCACCATGGAGCTCTGTGGGTTTTCAGATGCTGCACAGTCGCCAGCGCGTCTTTGCACATTGGCACGGGCGTTCACAATGGTGGAAACACCGTGCGATTGTTGTGGCAGGTCGTGAACACACGAGTCCAGCAAGCTGGATTGTAAAACCCAGAATTGGGTGCGTGGGAACCAACAGCAGCGCGCACGCACGGGTATGCAGTCTGCGTCCATCGAAGCCGGACAGACAGCACCCCATTCTGCGGCAACCCTTGCGCTGTGGAAGGCAGGCACTGGCACCCAGGCCGCTGCCGCCCATCCGCCCGTGACATTGGAAACGCACAAACGACATTTTCCACCCATTCAGCACACACGCACCCTTCCTTCCTTCCAGGACTTTCCTGCCCCCTCCTCAAAATCGACGTCTATCTGCCTGTGTCCTGACTCCAACCTTCACCGAGCCCGATTTGCCATCGCCGCGAGGCCGGGCTCGGACCTGGCCGCGCGCGAGACGCCGACGACGTCCCGGAGGCCGAGCCGCGCCGCCCGCGGGGACCCTTGAATTTTTGCCGTCCCTGGGATGGCGGCGCTGTCGAGCTCCGCGGGCCTGCTGGCCCTCCTGACGGAGGACAGCGAGGCGCTGAAGCTGCACGCGCTGCAGCACCTGGACCGCGTGGTGCACCAGTTCTGGTTCCAGATCTCTGGCTCCATCGCCGCCGTGGAGCAGCTCTACGAGGACCAGGGCTTCACGCACAGGGAGCTGGCCGCCCTGCTGGCGTCCAAGGTGTACTACCACCTGGGCGCGCTGGGCGACGCCCTGGACTACGCCCTGGGCGCCGGCAGGCTGTTCGACATCAACGAGGAATCGGAGTACGTGCGCACGCTTGTGGCCCGGGCGCTGGACCAGTATTTTGAGGCGCGGGCCGCCGTTCTGGACGGCGGCGACGATTCGGCGATCGATCCCCGGCTGGAGGCGATCGTGGATCGGATGCTTGAGCGGTGCTGCGCGGATGGGCAGTTCGAGCAGGCGGTCGGGATCGCGCTGGAGGCGCGCAGATTGGACAATTTCGAGATGGTGGTGCGGCGGAGCGGCGACCGGCCGGCCACGCTGAGGTACGCGCTGGGCGTGTGCCAGAAGCTCATCCTCAGCAGGGACTTCCGGCACAAGGTGCTGAGGCTGCTGGTGAAGCTGTACAAGGACATGGAGCGGCCGGACTGGGTGAATATCTGCCAGTGCTTGGCGTTCCTGGACGACGCGGCGGAGGTGGCCGGCGTGCTCAACAGGCTGCTGCGGGGATCGCAGGACGAGGTGCTGCTGGCCTACCAGGTGGGGTTCGATCAGGTGGAGAATGAGATGCAGTCGTTCCTGCTCAAGGTGCAGGACGAGCTTGCGCCCTTGATGGCGGTGGAGAAGCCCAGCGGCGGGGGCGAGGGGGAGGCGGTGGGGGAGGCGGCGGAGAGGGGGGAGGGGTCGGGCGCCCAGGCGGAGGCCAAGGAGACAGCCGATCCTGAGGTGCAGGCACTGCAGGCCAAGTACCAGAAGCTGAAGGACGTGATTTCCGGCAAGACCTCGATCATGCTGTACCTGGAGTTTCTGTACAACCACAACCATGCCGACCTGCAGATCCTGAAGAACATCAAGTCCGTTGTGGACTCCAGGCAGTCGGTGTGCCATTCTGCCACGGTGCTGGCCAACGCGCTGATGCACTGTGGCACGACTGTCGACACCTTTTTGAGAGACAACCTGGACTGGCTGTCTCGCGCAACAAATTGGGCGAAGTTCAGCGCCACTGCGGGCCTGGGAGTCATCCACAAGGGTCACCTGGCCAATGGCCGTGCCCTGATGGCGCCCTACCTTCCTCAGAATGGAGCATCAGGAAGCCCCTATTCAGAGGGCGGAGCACTGTACGCCCTGGGCCTGATTCATGCCAATCATGGCCATGACATCCAAGAATTCCTGTGCACTTCTCTTCGAAACACCAACAACGAGGTCATCCAGCAAGGCGCATCGCTGGGGCTGGGCATCGCCGCGCTCGGTAGCGAGAATGCTGAGATTTTTGAGGACGTGAAGAACGTGCTGTACACGGACAGTGCCGTTGCTGGCGAAGCAGCTGGGATTGCACTGGGGCTGCTGCAGGTGGGGAGCGCCACAGAGAAAACAACTGAGATGCTGGCCTACGCTCATGATACTCAGCATGAGAAGATCATTCGCGGCATCGCCCTGGGGCTGGCACTCATCATGTATGGTCGTGAGGAGGGGGCGGAGACGCTGATCGAACAAATGACCAGGGATCAGGACCCCATTCTGCGTTACGGTGGAATGTACGTTATCGGGCTTGCGTACCGGGGAACGGACAACAATGCTGCGATCCAGAAACTGCTGCATTTTGCTGTGAGCGATGTGAGCGACGATGTGAGGAGGGCAGCAGTTATCTGTCTGGGATTTGTGTTGATGGGGGTCCCTGAGCAGTGCCCAAGGATTGTTTCGCTCTTGTCAGAATCTTACAACCCGCATGTGAGATATGGAGCTGCTATGGCAGTGGGCATTGCATGCGCTGGGACAGGAAATAGGGATGCAATCGATATCATCACACCCCTATTGTCAGATGCCGTGGATTTTGTGCGCCAGGGGGCATTGATCGCAATGGCACTTGTCTTGATTCAGCAGCCAGAAAGCCAGGTCGGCGGGTTTAGAAAGCAGCTGGATAAATTCATCAACGACAAGACTGAAGAGATAATGTGCCGTATGGGAGCAATAATGGCAGCGGGCATCATCGATGCTGGGGGCAGGAACGTCACTGTTGGGTTGAGGTCCCATTCTGGCCACTTCAGAAGGACGTCAGTGATCGGCCTGGCGGTGTTCACCCAGTATTGGTACTGGTACCCATTGTCGTATTTCCTGAGCCTTGCCTTCCAGCCAACGGCACTAATCGCCCTCAATGCAGACATGCTGCTGCCCAAGCTCCAGGTCGCCTGTGACTGCCCAAAGTCGCTGTATGCTTACCCTGAGCCCATTACGCAAGAGGCGAGCACACAGGCCGCCAAGTTGCCAACTGCAGTCCTGTCCACAACTGTGAAGGTGAGAGAGAGGCAACGGAAGAAGGAGCAGGAGAAGCTGTTGAAGGAAGGCAAGAAGTTAGAACCTGGCACGTCGAAGGGGGACGAGCCAGCGGAATCCTTGGCGATGGAGACGGATGAGGCTCCCGAGGGACAGGGCCAGGAGTCCACAAGCAAGGGCCCTGAGGAGGCCGAGTTCCACATGTTGGACAACCCAGCACGAGTGGTGCCATCCCAGGAGAAGCTCGTGCGCTTTCCTGACGACTGCCGCTGGCAGTCGCTCAAGCCGGGCGCCCTTGCAGGGATCGTTGTGCTCAGGGACCTCAGGCCGGGTGAGCCTGTTGAACTGCATGGCGGCGGCTCGGAAGGAGTATCGGATGGAAAGGGTGGCGCACAGGGCAGCGCCCTGGTGGAGAGTCAAGACAAAGAAGAGGAGGAGCCACTGCCACCGGAGCCTTTTGAGTACGTGCCGCCGTAGTTTGCAGGTTCTGACACTAGCACTCTGTGCGGCCCTTTTTGCAGAGCGTGTGCGTTTCAGGTGTTTCGCCCGTGCCCAGGCCTTTGTCAATTGATGGGGCGACTTTTAGAGGACAACATTGAAGCGAGTGAGCATTGCATGGGAATGCACAAATGCGACACATTTATGAACACATATTTTGCGTTCTGTCTCGCCCATGTCTGGCGGATCGCCCTTCGAGAACCAGATGTCACTTTGGTGTGTGCTGCATCACTGAAAAAGCTTTGACCATCAGGCAGCCGAGAGACAGCGGTATTCAGTGTCAGAGAGTTTCTGAGCACACTGAACGCATCTCTGGCACTGGCAAACTCGGCGGGAGATGAGCGGAACGGCGTACAGCCAAATCCGTGGAAGTGAGCGAAGGCGTTTGCAGCGTCAGGTGACCGCCACCGTCGCAGCAGGTGCACCAAGGCAATTGCAAGAACAGGAACCAAGAGGCGGACTGAAAAGATGCATTGGAGATATCACAACAACTGCATCGCAAAATTCCAAACATCGAACAGCCCAGGCCTTCGGGTTGCGACAGGCAGAGACTGTGTGTTCACTGGAAGCGAAACCTCGCTGGTGGATCCAGTTCAATACCTGAAGCAGATCGAGTACGCCCGTATGCGCGTGCTGTTATGCCCGCTCGGGCCCCGAAAAGATACCAGGGGAAGTAGCACTACTCATCAGCTGCGTCACTTGACTCGTCCAAAGCAACTTCAATCACGTAACCCAGCCCTTGATAGCGCTGCTCGGCAGCAGTTCGCATGCACACACACGTACAAAATTGGATGGGAGGTGCACCCCGACGTGAAGCTTTCTGTATCGGAAGTAATTGAAACTGCAAATCTTGCCAGTATTGAGTGGAACTGACGGAATCTGACTTCGAGCGCTGGGCCC
Source organism: Ostreobium quekettii (assembly GCA_905146915.1). NCBI lineage: Eukaryota > Viridiplantae > Chlorophyta > Ulvophyceae > Bryopsidales > Ostreobiaceae > Ostreobium > Ostreobium quekettii. Next base: position 36,224 of record CAJHUC010001339.1, on the reverse strand, counting down.
ATCAGCTCAGTAACCCGCAGGTGGCGCAAATCGGTGTGGTTCGCCCAAGGCAACTGCGTCGTATTGGTCACTAACGTGAACCTAAGCTTGCATGCTGCAGCTATCTGTTTCCGACAGGATAGCCTGTATTTGTCATTATATTGCCAGAGTGTGACGAAGCGACTGCCCTTACACCCTGGGGCCGGGGAAGCTGGCAAGGCAAAGGATCCCTGGCAACAAGCCGAGTGAATGTTTCGTCAGCTCCAGGCACCCAAGTCATGAATTCGCGGCGTTTCCATCCCCAACCAAATCCCGCTTCATGGAGGGCGTGCACGGGATGCACTCTGAGCCAACAGGATGAGCACACAATCGCAGGAAGGCCCGCTACCTGCATGACTCACAGCACTCCCCTTCTTTGCGCCTGCTGTCATACTGTTTGGATGACGATGACAACCATGCACCATAAAAGGCAGCTGAATGGTGAAGCACGCCGCGCATTGTCCCAATGTTCTGCGAAGCGCAATAATATCGTGCCGGGTCCGTTTCGCCCGAGTCTGTTTCATGATGATGCTGGCCAGGCAAAAGGAATGTGAATCGGGGTGGCATGTCACCCATCGAAATGACGACCACTGGCTGCGCCAGAACGCCAGCAGAGCGACACAGAAGTGCCCAAGGACACAACACGCATGGCTGATGCAACCAGTGCCAAACTTGAGTCCCGAATTTGTATCCATAAACGTGAAGCGAAGCCATTGGCCCTGCAGTCAACCCATTCATGTCCTAGTGTTTGTCAGATTTTTGCTTTCTGGAAACCCTCTGCAAGGTACAGCTTCTCCAAGCACGTCGTTGCAAAACTCCTGACCCTCTCACTGTAGTTGCTCATCTGGTGAGTTATCAGGCATGCATCTATTTGGCTCGGCTCAGCGATTGGCTTGAACATGTTAAGGTCTTCCTCGGGCAGCGGTTCCTCTCCCATGGCCTTGCGCTGCATGTTCTCTTGACGCCTCTGCTGCAGCCACTGCTGGAATTGCTGCTGTTGTTTCAGCACACTGCGGTGGTAATTTGACACCTGCAAACAAATCGCGTCCATGCACATAGCTCAGCACCACTCACACAGATCTTGGATAGGAGGTTTGCCCGTTGTGTGAACCATTGCTGAGCAATGTTGCTGTCAACACCAGACAGGCCAAACGAACAACCAACTGTGCCAAACCAATCCCCAACACTGCAAGGAACTGCTTCTCTGTGCACCAACTGAAATTGGAGAGTTTGTTGCACACTGCCCCACACTCCCATTGCGTTTCCCATTCTGGACTACTGTTGTATGAGAAACAAGTTCAAAAAACGAGTGTCAGCCAAGGGAACCATCAGCATGGTAGTGTCTGGTAGCTCAGCACCACGCTTTTGCCTTTAGAGGGTTATCACTGGCCACTGTGAGCTGTTTCGTCCATCAGAAGCCTTGGAGGGTCCCAAGTCCAGCTGTTTCTTGGGTTCAGCAATGCCATCCACACCAATCCACTACCACTTCTTTTGTGGAATCTGGGCTTCTGTTCCTGCTTCCTTGTTACCCCAGCGTGGTTACAAATGACTGGCAGGGAGCAAACGATGGGACTGGTAGTGAAACAGCTACACATCTGCCATAACTGAATTCGGTGTTCTGGTTCCGCTTTGTAACATGGAATAACTGCAACCGCGAGACTTCCAGCCGCATAGATCCACTTTCCTGTGCCTTATGTGGGATAATCGACAAAGACTCCAGAACACACAAACTGTCACTGTCTCGCTTGTCTTTTTTCAGACACTGAAGTCCAACAGATTGCAACCTTTCTGTGCTCCTGGACCAGGTCATCCATGCACTCCCCCAGGAATGACATGTTCTGCTCCAAGAAGCCTGTGGTGCTCAGGGACAGGCGGTCCACATCATCCTCCAGCATGGCTTCGTCAGGGTCCAGCTGCGTCACCAGCGCGCTCACTAGGCTGGAGTTCTGAATGGTGATGGGCACCTCCTGGAAGATGTTGTGCCAGCTGAGACCCTGTGCTGCCAGCACCTCAGCAGTGGGTGCACTGTTGGCCTTGTACAGCTCGATGAATGAGTCCTTCAGCTTCACAGCCTTCAGCACCAGGGTGCCACTGGCTGACTTCTGGGGGTCATAGATGATGGCCACGCAGCGGCGGATGGATTCATAGTAGTTTATGAATGTGTTGAGGAGTTCCACAGTTTCAAATGAGCCAAAATTTGAGGACTGGTACCTGGAAAGAAACAAGCACTGATATGCTTACTCCACACATTGTAAGAACTCATGTAGACTCTGCTGTCCCTAATACTGTGTTGAACACCATGTGCTGGCAACAATGACCACAATATTGACGTAAGACTTCTCCTGTACCACACAGAAGAGCCACCCCATACCGATCCACCAACTGCCAGATCAAGATGGTCGATATCTGGCCATAGTTGCACATGTGAAATGGAAAGTGCCATAGCAAAGGCCTCCAAACAAGAAACATAGGCAATTGATGGGTGAAGTTGGTGCACATCTCAGGCGCACAACTCTTACCAGCCAACGGTGTTGTTGTCCACGTTGACCTCCCTCAGACACCTCATCATCTCCAGCTGGTAGTTGGCAGATTCTGGTGCCGCAGTTTCATAGTCAGCAGCCAAGCTCTAGCAACACACAGCAAAGATAAAACTCAACTGATGCACTGTGCCAGATCTCGTGTTGAGGGGCAATCCGTTTGATAACATTTGCCAAATTTCCCTTGCACCATCGTGACAATGACACACATGCTTCAGTCCAAGGTGTGTGTTCCCAATCGTTTGCTCCATTCCCAGCACTACAAACTTCCGGAATTCCAGAAGAAAGCAGGCCTGTTGTGCAAAATAACAAAGGACTGCAATCTTGGATATCGTGGACAGCCTGGAGGACTGTCAGCAGGAAGTAGGAGCTTTCCAACAAACAAGAACAATGGAGGATCATTACCACATGGCTTGCGCCTCAAGTTGCAAAGGCCACAATTGAAGATTATTCAACAGCAAGGAACTAAACTCATACAATGTTCAACCATTCCTAAGAATGTTTTTAGGGCCTCCCTTGCACAGCATGAAAACACAGCGCTAGCGCTGCACATAATGGATCCAACAACAGTGCTTTCACACAGGTACCTGTGCTGTTTAAGATCAACACCAAAAATACAGCTGTTGACAGATCGTCGTTTTCTACCACAAGAACTTCGAGTTTTGATAGTTGGATCCTGGCAGCCGAACATGTGCGATTGCTGTGCAGGGGCGTCTTTCTTCCCGTTCCCAATTGACCACAGCGCGCCCGCCTCTGAACACAAATCCCTCACGCGGGCGGGATCTTCCTTCCCCACCCATGAGCAGTTCTCTTCCCGCCACCTGGACAGGTCGCTACCGAAAGGCCGCACGATTCGCGCGGGCATCTGGCCCCACGGCACATCTCGGCTGGCGCTCACCGGGAACGGGAAGCAGTCCGTCACTTCCAGCGTCGATCCCACGTCCAGTCCCAGCAGCTGGCCTGTGACCAGGGCCGGCAGGCAGCTGTTGCAGTGCTTCACGATCTTCAGCACCACCAGCCCCGTCAGCTGGACGCACTTCAGCTCCTTCTCGACCGTCTCGCGCTTGGCGGCCGCCGCGAAGTTCATCGGGGCCTTAGGGGCGCCCGGCGGCGCCTGCTGCGCGACGGGAGGGTCGGATGCCATCTCGGTTGGCCCTGCAACCCGCGCCCAGACCGCCGCCGCTTTGCTTGCTGGAAAGTGGGACTCGCGGGTTGGGCTCTGGCCAAAATGCCCAAAGCTAGCGGGCACCCAGGCGGCGCAGCGCCGTCCCAGCATCCGTATCAGTATCCAGCCGGTACGGTACGGTATCGATGTTTCTTCTCTGGAGGGACCCGGGAGCGGCTTAGTGCACCCCAGAACATCGGTACCGTACCTCTGGAGAAGAAGTATCGATACAGCATTGTATCATATGAGAAGGATCCGCGTGGATACTGACTGACACCGGATCCTGTGCGCCTGACGGGAGTTTTCTGGCCAGCAAAGGGCGGAAGAAGTGCGTCTTCTCGGCGTGGGCACGGGTGGAAATGCATTTCTGTGAGTCCAATGCAGCCAGCCACCAAACAGGTGCGCCGCTATCCGTCAGTGTCTTGTGGCAAACGGCGGGCGCTGCACTCCACCGGCCTCCGATACGGCTGCGATGTGGTTGCCAAAATGTCGGTCCCCATACAAGTGTACCGACCCGGCCACGCGTTCCTGGATGACGGGCCGCGGTCGGCGAGCCCAACCTACGACGCCAAAGGGGGCGACCGCATTGCGTTGCGTCGTGAACGCCCCCCGGAACTCGTCCGGAAGGCCATCACGTCAATTTCGCGGCGGGTCCCCGGCGGGCGGGCGCCGGCGTGCCGCGTCGCACGGCTAGACGCCCCCATCTGGCAAATTTCCCTGATCGGCCGGCATGATTCCATGGAGGGCGGCGGAATGGCCCCCAACGGGCCACGTGATGCGGGCCCATTGCCAGCGGCCATGCCCTCATCAACGCCACGCCAGAAATTTCCCCCCTGCGGCGGGACTGCCCAAAAGGAATCCGGTGCCCTGTGGAGTTCGGCGTGCGCCACCAGCGCCCCAAGACACCCCGCCCGCCCGTACAGCATCCCAACCGCGGTGCGGCCCACACGCCCAGCACCGCACCCCCTTCCTCCGCGGGCACCGATTGGCGCTCGGCGGCCGCGAGGCTGCAGAGCGTGTGTGCGAGCAGCCACCGCGCCAACGGGGCTTGAAACGGGCCACTTTCGGTCCAGCCCACCCCGCTTCGTCCCAGGGGCCCGGTCACAGCTACGCCGGGCTCTCCCGCGACAGGCACTCGGCCCCGGTGGAGCATGTCCTCCGGCGAGGGCCAGGAGATGCAGGTGGTGCAGCAGCAGGCCGGCGACCCCGCCGCCCCGGGCCTGGTGCCCGCCGGCGCCGGCGGGAACTACATGGCCGCCTTCCCGCAGCAGCCCCTGTACGCCTGGCCCACCGACGCGGGCGTGCCGCCGTCCGCGCAGGCCTCGCCGCTGCACTCCGAAGAGCGCATGCCGGGAGCCGCAGGTGAGCCGCCCCTGGGGGCCGGGGTTCCCCGCCTGATCCCGTAATCGCTGGGCGCGCCTGATTGGGGCGATCGGTCGCGGCGTCACGTCCCCGCGCGGGGCCCTGCATTGCGGGTGGGCGAGCAGGCGGCCAGCGGCCCATTGCGGGAGCCAGGGGGGCGTGGGAATCGAAGGGGTGGGCGCGGGTGATGATGTCGCCCACGCTTTTGCGGGCGGAGTTGGGAATCGAATTCCTGGCGCGGGCGCCTGAGGCTGGATTGGGGCGAGGTCCGGCGGATCGCTCCCGCGCGACAAACGCCGTCTGCGTGGGCGTCTGCCGGCCGGCAGCCCTCTAGCTCGCCGTTCGCCCCGCCGTGACCCCCGCCATTGTGGTCGTCGCACAACGGGTTTGCTCGATCAACCCTTTTTGTGGAGGCGCGCTCGGCAGCTCGCGGAGAGCGTGGCACCATCCACGCCACCCCGTTATCTCCTCCGGCAGCCTTTATCCCTCCACGCCTCCTGCCCTGTCTCCGTCCTTGCTCTTCCGTGGACGCCTCCCTTGACTTTCGGCGCCTGCCCCGTTTGGCCCCACAGAGGCTCGCCCCCAGGACATGGTGGACGCGTCCGCCGGCGGCTTCTTCATGGAGGAGGTGTCCACCGCGGCGGGCACGCCCAGCGCAGCCCTGCCCGTTCCCGCCGCCCCGCTACCCGCGCCCGTGAACGGCAGCGTGGCCTGTGTCGTACCCCCCGCGGCGGTCGCCCAGCCGGAGCCGTCGCCCGGCGTGGTGAGCGCCGCGCCGCCCGCCGTGTCGCTGGACGACCTGCGGCTGGCGATGCACCACTTCGCGACGGAGAGGGACTGGGACAAGTTCCACTCGCCCAGGAACCTGTTGCTGGCCATGGTGAGCGGGCGGCGAACGGGGGGGCAAAGGGCGCCGCGGGGCGAGTGCATGGGCGGCCTTGCGGGCGACGTCAGGCATCGATACGACCGAAGTGCTCGTTCGCCTTCATCGCTTGTGCGCCTTCAGGGCGTGTTCGCCATGTGCATGTGTGTATGGCGTGTAGAACGTACAACGGGTGGTGATGCTGTGGTGGGCGGGAAGCTGCGGGGCGAAATTGTGGCCCTGCAAGCGATGAGAGGCATGGTCACGACCGAAGTGCTCGTTTGCCTTCACCGCTTGTTCGCCTCCGTGGCATGTTCGTCATGTGCGTGTTCATGTCGCGTACACAACGTGCAAAGAGCGGTGATGCCGTAGTGGGCGGGGGCTGGGGCTGAAAGGGGAATGCAATGGGCAGGTGCGGGACGTGGGGCAGCTGGCGGAGATCTTTCAGTGGCGGGGCGAAGTGGGCAAGGGGTTGCCAGGTGGGTGTCGCCCGTAGCTTGCTCCTGAGCACTCTATTGTTGCACAGTTTTGATGTGCAAGGAGGCTTCTACAGCATGTCCTGCAGCATGCCAACGAAGGTCGGAATGGGTTTTTTGTGAGGACGCTGTACTTGTGCAAGGATATATGTAAATGTGGTGTGTGTGGTGCATTGACAGGCTGGATATGGTGACAGTGAATGACAGGACTATTACCTTGTGTCCAATTATCTGTGCTGCGCATGTACTGCGCATGCATGTACTGCATGTCCTGTCCTGCATATTTGGTTTAGAGTGCGTGTGCAAGCCATCCTTTATGGTCTGTCTCCAATACCTGGGTGTGGTGGGCAAGGGCGTGCTATGCCCTGAACTGCACTGCAGGTAGAAAATATTGGTCATGAGTGAGTGTGTGTGTGTGTGTGTGTGCATGTGCATATGTGTTTCTTCTTTTTGCGACATCATCACTTTATATTTGCACGAGCTGGAACCCTCTGTGGCTGGTGATCACCCCACCTTGTTCCAGTTCTCTTCACACAGCATCCAAGGGCAGCCCTGACCTCATGCGCTGCTCTGTGCAGGATTCACCCCTGAGGAGAAAAACCGCGTATCAGAAGAGTTGGCTGATGTAAGCACGGGCTCCCAACATGCTGCGGCTGGAGAAGTGAATTTTAGATTAATGCACATTGCAGTGCACATGGGATTAGGCGCAGATGCAAGCAATTCGCCTTGGTCCCTTGCATTGCATTCAGTTTGTGATGCTGATGCCTACCAATACTCACAGAACATGTGTTACTTGCTGCATTTGTTTGTTGTTGTGGTGTCATTTCTCTTGCATGGATAAACTGCTGACATTGTGCTCAAGAAAGAGGCTCAAGCACAATTTTTGCAGGCCTATTGCAGGCTTGTTGCCGCTTTCTGTGCGTATCTATGTGTGCATGCATCTGAATACATGCACCTTGTAATCAATGCAAAGGTCATGTGCTACTACTTATTTCTGATCCTAGGACACTGTCAGTTTTCCAGCAGCCTACAGCATGAATATACAGCAAAACTGTCCAGTGCATTGGAGTTCATATTCTATCTCTAGCGTCCATCTGCTCTGGCTGCATGAACCCTACAGGGCTTCAGCTGCTCATTGCACTACTGTGCCATCTTCAGATTCTTCTTTATGCAATTCGACTTGCTGATGTCAGCGGGATCGACTTGGGCCATGCAGCGTAAGTATCCGATTAAGATGTCGTGGGATCTTTGGCCAATACAATCTGGCAGTCCAGGGTGTAGCCAGGCTATACTGAGTGCACCCTTGGGACATGACAAGGATCACTGTCATTGGAAATGCCAGTAATCGTTGAATTCATTGTCAGACTGCCCCTCAGCGTGGCTGTGACATCTCGTACAGGCCTTGCAGGCCGAATCTTAGCCCATGCATAGTTTTGGCCATGGTGTCAGTCCAGTAATGAGTGTGCAGCACCTACCGTGTGGCTGTTGGTCCATCTCACCTTAGGGGTACATGGTTGGGTAGAGACGATTGCAGCAGGGACTGCAACTGATAACCCTGTCCGACTGCACCTCTGAAAGTGACTGGACTAGAGTTCTGGAAAACCCATCAGCACAGGGAGATGAGATATTTGCCATAGAGTGACAAAAGAACTACTCTTTGCAAGGTACTGACAGCGAACATGGCGCAAACTGGCACAGTGAACAGTGACACAATTGCGACATGTTTGCAGAGCTTGACCTTGGCTCATGAGATCGAGCTGTTGATGTGAAGGCTCTCTATGTTGTGATGATTCTATAACTCTGAATCCCCAATCTGTGTGGTCATTTGTCGCTGCTCAGTGGCACAGGGTCATTTCTGGCCAAAAAAAGGAAAAGAATGATGTGGCTGCATGTTATTCGTCAATGTTGAACACTGTAAACGTTTCATGGGGCCATCCGATGCTGGTGGATCTTCAGAATATGTGTGCGTGCGTGTGTGTGTGTTGTTTGCAGCTACAACAAGCTGCACATCAACTCCCAGAAGTACCCACCTCCTGAGTATGCAAGGTACTGGGGTGCTTGAACTGCTTTGAGTAGAAAGCCCAGGGAGAGAATGTGTGATGTCGGACAGTCTGCCAGCCGGCAGTGAAGCATCCTGTCACGTGAATTTGCCCAGTAAATGTTGCCAAGGTGATTTTTTAAGAGTGCAAACACAAGGAATTATTCAAGTCACAGGTCATGTAGGAATGCTGATTATCGTTGGGTGCATCCAATTTGTGAGCCACTTCATTGGTGTCAGAAATTTGCAGTTGATCCAGACCACACAAGTTATCCAGTAGGAGCTTTCCTGTAGGCATATTCCAGCAGGAAGTGGTGTGTGTTGTCCCTGATGAATTCCCTGTTGCTGCCTGGGTGCAGAACATATGCAAATTGGGCTGTACAGTGAGTTGAAACAGCCGCAATCCTTTATGTCTGCTTGTCCAGTGGATTTTGGACACGGGGCAAGTCTCACAGGTGCCATTGGTCTGACCACAGCCCTATGACATGCCTGCTGAATGCGGCCCTGTAGTATTGGGCTGTGCACACATACAGACCCAAGGGTGGTGTCTCTCTGTTCAAGACTTTGCCTGCACGTATATTGCAGGCATGATTGTGCCTGTGCATATATTACAGCATGATTTCCATTGCGTCACAGGGGATCTGCTGCCAAGTGCTCAAACTACTCACATGGAAGGTGATGTGCAGTCTGCATCTCAGCGTGGTGCTCATCTGTAGCTTCCATTTCTTTTTCTTTTGTCCTTGTATTGAGGCTGTTCTGATTCTGAGTGCCATGCATTTGTATCGAATTCTTTGCCAAGAATAACCTTTCCGCATGTTCTGTTGAGACAAGTGGATGGTGGCCACCTTGCAGACATCTGAATTGGCAAGCCTGTACTTGTGTGCACGTATCACTTGTCTGTCTTCTTGCTTTCCACAACAAGAACAGTAGGATCCATTTGCTGCATGAGTGGGTAGGTCAGAAATATGTGCTTCTGGGGTTGCAGGTCAAGTGTCGTGACTGTAGAGAAGTGCATAACTGTCTTTCCTCTTGATGCACTGTGCTGAAGGATATGCCCGTAATTTCCATTTTCAATGCACGTCATTCTGTGCTAATTCTCTTGCTGGTTGCATGCAGTAGTTGGGAAGAGTGTTGGCAAGGATTTGCATATTGGTGAGCCCTCAACAATCAGAACAATCCGCAGAAGACAGCCCTCCCACAAGGAGCATACTGTCCGAGTTAGCAACTTTTGTGCAAGGCATGGACAGTCAAACATCATCTTGCTGATCAGCCTTGATTTGTCAATGCCAAAAGATCATGTCTCCGCAAGACCAGTTCTGTTTTAGTGGCAAGCTTAGCATCTTCACATAAACTTGTCCCTGTGCCGTGCTGCACAGCATTGCCTGTTTTCATTCAGTCTTGACATTTTGTGTGGTGCGGTGTGCTCAGGACCTTCGAGACCGCAGCGAGGCATAAGAATGAGGATGAGGTGGGCCGAAAGCGGCAACGGGAGCGGTTCAGTGAAGAGCAGGTTGCTGCGATGACGCAGTTAGCAGAAAGGGCAGGATGGTCAATAACGGCCATCACATGGGAGGAGAGGGTGAAGTTTTGTGATGAGTACTCAATCACTAAGGTACCTTAAATTGATTTGTGCCATCTGTCAAGTGAGGAGTATTCTAGAGTCTCACTCCTTGTGTGGTCAGTGTCTTGCCTCACCACTGGATGTCTTGTGTGCTGGGGATTCACTTAAAAGGGTGAGATTTGTGGAGCCAGGTTATGAACAGAGCATCAACACAATCTTATCATACGATGGGGTTGTGGCTATGGACTGAGGTGACCCTGAAGTAATACAAAGCCGTCCTGGAGACACAACCTGCATGCCCTTGTGCTGCTAGCCATGCCACACTGGGAAGCCTCTGCATCCTTTTCTGTAGCATCTAAAATATTTGCAAAGTCCTCACTTGGCAAAGGGACCCATTGTATTGCATGCATCCTGTGTCGAAGAATAATTGCCCTACACACTGTGGAGTGCACAATGCCTTGTCATTTCTTCCCAGTGGGTATAATGTTGAACTTGCACGTGCTTCAAGGACAACAGGGTGACAGCGCGAATTTGTGTGCAGGAGCGACTGAGCAATTTCTTCAACAATCGCAAGCCCAAAGACCTAAAGAAGGGGCGCAACCGCACCCCTGGCCAGACGCCACCACAGCCACAGCACACGCCCTCAATGGACGTGCAAGACGTGCAGCAGCAACCGCTGCAGCAACAGCAACCGCAGCACAGCATGGGAGGAGTCCATGGTGATGTTGAGGATGGTCCCGTTGTGGCACAACAGCTTGACCAGGTGAGTCCTTTCTGGGGAATAACCATTAACAGCTGTAAAGGCATGTGAGGAGCATTTACAGAAGTTGTGCATCTTTTCCGATGCGATGATGGCTGTTGGCCCATAGCATGCTTGTTGCGCTCCTCTTGAACTTGCCTTGCAGTGCTGTCTGTGCCATTTCTTTGTTCGTGCATGCATGGGCTACACATACCTCGTGAGGTGGAAGCAGCTCCACAGTACCTTTTGAGCGACATTGAGCACGAATCCATATCACTGAGCTCTTGTTCTGCTGTTGCTCATAGTCTGTGCTTTGTCCTCTTGCCCAAAGGACAATCAGCTGCAGAAAGGAACAGGAAAGGATTGTTGTGGCTTTGTAATAGTGCACCGATGTTGTGCAATGTGGTGGCATGGAGTTCAGTTGGAAGCAAGATTTATATAGAAGCAGTGTACGGTACTGCAAGTTTGCACATTGATCAGATGCACTGAGAATAGTGTGCGCTGATGGCAGGTGAAGGTGGACGTGGTTGATGGGACAGCAGGGGTCGTGCACACACAATCACCTGTGAACGATGCACAGGCCCAAGTGCCACCAGCTATGAGAGAGCCAGCCACGGCATAAATGTATCTGTCGACCCCATCGACGATGCCATTCTGGTTCTGGCTCTTCAAAGGCTTTGCTGTAGTTGCTCACGGTGCTCTTGCGTTCCATCTGCCCCACAGGATGGTGAGAGGACTTGCCTCCTGGCTGCACGCTTGTTGTGTTGTTTGTGTGCATTCTGGGACGCTGCTTGTCACCAGGTTTTCCCGTGTTGGGCAGGAAAGGCCAAAGACGGTGTCAGAGGGATGTGCCGCACTGCAGCTGCCATATATTGCCGGGTGGTGTCCATATCCAGTGCGGGCAATTTTGTGGGGCAGACTGCTATGTGCTGCACTATTGAGAGGGGATTGCCAAGTATCAGTGGGGTGGTCACTTGCATGTTGCTCTGTTGGGAAGGATGATGACTCAGACGCATCGACGGCCTGGTGTGTGGGTATTGTTCCTTGTTTTGCGCTGATCACCTTGGACTGAGAACAATGGGTGCTGCTACGACGGGCACTTGGGCATCCTTTGTGGACAGGGCAAACAGTGCACGTATTCCTGTGGATAGAATGACATATGGCGGTGGGGAGGGGGTTGGAATCTCTGCAGATGCAAGGGAATGTTCGTCTCTCAAGTTTGTCACAGAGTGATGTAGACGAACCTTGCTGCCGTGCTCAGTCATGATCTAGCATAATCTGTTTGAAACGATGCAAAGTTTTTTGGAGCAAAATTGTGCCAATGAGTTGGCGTTTTGCTGTTGGGTTGTCCTACTAATTGTTGCAAGCGGCTGTGCCATGGGCGGGGTGAGGGTTTGATTGGATGACACCGTGCCCTGAATAAGATGGTGATTAGCAGAGCTGGGTGTGGTGGCACGCTGGGTCAGCTGCTTACGTCGGCTTCATTTACCGATGCACATCAACACTGTGCGGTCGTGCGCGTTCATGTATGCTGAGTGTCCATTTAACTCTGTTGAAGCTCCTTCATGGTGACCACCTTTTCAGGCTGACAGATCACCGGCTCAAACTCCCGGCTTCCCCATCACAGCAAGCCATGCAACAAGGATATCTATGCGCAATGAGCTGAGTGCAATCCCACACCAAACGAAGACACCAAACAGCAATAGTCACCATACTCTTTGCTCAAAAACCAGAGGTTTGCGTTCATGCTCAGAAATCTGCCTTCTCCAGACAGCGCGCCTCTCGCCTTTAATACGCAGCAGGCAGTTAAACCAACCCCTCATCATCTCGCAACGCAACGCTCTGGGCAGCTCCTGGCTTCAAACAAAGCCTTCCCGTCTGCCTCTGCGCAACCAATAGCACATCGTCAATAAGAACAACAGCCCTGCCTTCATGTGGACTCCCCCTGAATGGCAGCTCCAAATACCAGGTATTTGACATCAACCACAGTGCCCCCGATCAGCAATGTGTCCTTGGGCCCCTACAGCTTCTGGGTGTCCTCAAAGCTCCATCTCAAGTTTCTTACACTCCACAACTTCACACTCTTGGCATCGGTCCTGTCAAAGTTCTCTACGCTTGCTCATGGGTCACTGACTCACAAGTTGTGAGCCGCAAAGCTAGCACTATGCATGGCTGGAGAGGCCATCCCTTCCAAGGAATACATCATGAAGTGTCGTTGATGAAATTGAGCGCACACACGCATTCGCCCACACCAAAGCGTGCAAGCACACAGCACCTCCCAAGGAGAGGGTTGAGGTGCAGGTCCCACCTTGGGACAAAGGGCAGCAATGCCCAACATCGCGGCGGCCTTTGGTGCAGTAGGTGGCCAAAACCTTGGAACGAGTACCTCCACAAAATCCCTTGTTGCACAGCCAACCGGGGCTCCAAGCGTCTCAGAGCTTTGTTCACCCTTGAGATATTGGACCTCAACTTAGAATATTCCCATCAACTTGTCATATTCCCCTCCCATCATTTTATTCCCAAACTGAACGCGAAGGCCCACCATATTCGTCAAAAATGACCTGGTGGCCTCACTTGGTCCTTTTGAAGTGGTGTTTCGATACCTATGAGTCAAGTATCCCACTCAGAATATGGCAGAACAGCTGTGATTGCACAAACACAGCAATGCTTTCACAGCACTGCCTACAAATATGTTCTTCAGCGCTTCCCTGTGGTCGCCTTTATGGCGAGACACCTCTGAACACTTTCTCAGTGCTGTGTGCCTCCCTCGCTGTCCTCACAGCACGTCGCACGTTCCGAGCTGACGGTCGACGGGCACGTAGCTGTGTGCTTAGACTCGTCAACGCTTGCACAGCGCTGCGGGTAAAACAACACGATAGAGCTCCACACGACGCGCCTCCTCGGCATGTCAGCCAGCTTATATGCAAGTTTACTGCTAGACACACGCGTTCTCGGCGACTCGCGCACGTCTGCAGCACGTTAAGATGTGTGGTTTCACGTCCAGCCAGACCTGCCGACCCGTGGTACTGTCGACACTAACGCAGCCGGTTCAAAAAAACGGGTGTGCCTTGCACGACACCCAGCGCTGGCTTTGGCGCTTTTCCAACGCGGAACCCACATGCTTGCACAGCCAACACGGTCGCAAAACAAGCCACCGCTCCTCACAGGGCTACGTGAGCACGTTCAACGGGTGGAAATGTGAACAACACTCCCGTTTGGGCGTTGGAGCAAGACCCCGTCGGCCTAAACGACAAGCACGCGAAACAAGGGGTGCCGAAGGTTTGCCCCTTCCAGCACCGACCTAGAGGTGGCCACTCAAAGGTGCCATCCGGTCCGTTAAATCCGGTTCGTTAATTTTTATCAGCTGTCCGTTAAATTTCGTTAAAGAAAAAGGGAGAAAAATTCAGAAAAAACGAAAAAAATCCAAAAAAATCGAAAAAACCCAAAAAATTACAACAACTGCGGCTAGTTGAAAATCTAGTATGCATAGGTTGAAATAAAATACAAACATACTCTCTAATAGCGAATTCCATAAACTATAAGTATGACTAAAACCCAAAAATCCCCAAAAATCCAAAAATCCGCTAATTTTTGGTTACTTTTTATCTTTTTTCGTTATTTTCCGTTAATTAACGGAAAATTAACGGAAATTAACCTCTGTCTGCTATTAACGGATCCGGGTGGCCACCTCTACACCGACCACGACACAGGCTGTGCGCACATTCAAAGACGGGCACACGTTTTGGGTACCCAAGGAGATAGGGGAGCCTTGCCAAAATGGCCCAACAGCCTTACACTTGAACGTCCGAAGCCACAACAGCGGTCTTGACTCCCAAACACAAGCAAACGGCAAGAACACGCCTCCCCCCGCGCCGCCAGCTCAAATATACGGATGGGGGGGTCCAGAGAATCTAAAGATGCCTGTCAAATCATCAGAATATTCCATGTCAAAAGGCCACAACCACTGACCGGTCACAAAACCCCGTTGTGAGCCCTGCTGTGCTGCACAACGGCCACTAGCGCTGCCCACGACCACCTCAGAGATTCCTTTGCCAAATGTTCACTTCATTATAATGTAAGTCACATATAAAGCATATGTAAAGTTCAGTCAGTGGCCTGCGTCCCCACACCAATCCAAACATTTATCTTGCCAATTTAATTAATGTAAAATATCTCAAAATATACCACAACCACCCAAAACTTGTTGAAATCAGACATGCACACTTAAGAAGTATAAAAGACCTTGAATATCCAAGCCAACATGACCCTATTCATATTTGCACAACTTAGAAAAAAACATGTTTCTTTCTTATTATCCCTTTTTATGTTTTTCTGATCTCACGGACACCTAAGGCTCACTCATGAATCCCTCATATCCATCTCGTCATCTTCATCAAAGAGCCCAAGGTGGGCTAGAAGAGGTGCCTTGGAAGCTTCCTCAATCACCATTTTTCCACCCTTTCTTTAGCCTTTGCCACCCTTCCCTCTTCTTTTTCTTGTTGCTTTTGTCTACCTCAGAACTCTGTGATGTATTCCAGCCATTATTGTGGCAACAACACCATAGCAATGTGTCTCTTTAAGCACCCTTTGGCTGGCGTGGTTTTCAGTTCAATGCAGGCGATGCGCCCGCCGCGGCACCCAATGCGGCCCGGATAGGCCTACAGGTGGCCCCCTCTGTCTGTCCACAACAGAATTTGGTTGGCTCCGTTAAAATTCCGTACAGTCAACGGAATCCGTGAGCAGGCCACAGAGAGAAAATTTGTCTAACAGAAACGGGCGGGGCCATGCTGACGTCAGTCTAGACGGCTACAGAAATCCACACAACCTTCCAGAATGGAACCACGTATTATGGAATCCGCGCCGCCGTCTACGGAGGACAAGTCCCCCATAACGGAACCACTGACCGGACCACAGAGGTCGACAGAATTCCGTCAAAGTTTATGGAGCAACACAGACTTATCAACACATACTTAATGCGCTGAACCCCAGTACAGAAATTCCAACGCCGTTCCGTTGAAATTCTGTAAGACGGGCAATCCCAGAGGCCTGTATTTTGGCAAAGGTGATGGATAACAGCTGCAGAGCGGGTCCCGTTCCCGGACCGGATGGCCAAACGCCTGGTTGAGTGCACAACGGGTATGCATGGCGGACGTGGGGTGCGATTGCCTGGGTCTTTGATGGATTTGGCAATGCACGCTGGTCGCCCCCGTGGCACATCCATGTGTAGAGGTGGCCCCATCTGTCCGTCCCCAACAGAATTTGTTTGGCTCCGTTAAAATTCTGTACAATCAACAGAATTTATGAGGGAGCCACAGAGAAAAAAGCGTTTTACAGAAACGGGTAGGGCCATACTGACGTCAGCATAGACAACTACAGAAATCCACACAGCCTTACAGAATGAAACCAAGTGTTACAAAATTCGCGCCGCCGTCTACGGATGATAGGCACCCACAACAGAACCGCTGACCGGACCACAAAGGTCGACAGAATTCCATAAAAAATCGATGGCAATCGCTGCCAGGAAGGGCCCGCACTTATGATTTATAGTATGTTGTGATGATGTGTTCTGTGTGTGTGCTGCCTCCAGCCAAGTACCGGCAGCGATCGCTGCTGGGAAGGGCCCGCACTTATGATTTATAGTATGCCGTGATAATGTGTTCTGTGTGTGTGCTGCCTCCAGCCAAGTACTGGCAGCGATCGCTGCCGGGAAGGGCCCGCACTTATGATTTATAGTATACCGGGATGATGTGTTCTGTGTGTGTGCTGCCTCCAGCCAAGTACCGGCAGCGATCGCTGCTGGGAAGGGCCAGCACTTATGATTTATAGTATGCCGTGATAATGTGTTCTGTGTGTGTGCTGCCTCCAGCCAAGTACTAGCAGCGATTCGATACGCCTCTATTCATGACAAGCTTCCAGAATCTCAAAGTCCATGACGGATGGCAACGGAATGCTAGGAAAGGCAACGGAAAAAAAAACATCTTTACAGAAATTGGTGGCTGCAAACACCCCCTTGACGGACAGCTCCAGAGCCAAAAAATTGGAAGCTGACGTGGCATGAACGGCAACAGAAAACCGGCCCCGGCAAAACAACAGAAAAGTGACAGACGGATGTTTTGTCTTGAAAAAAAATACGGACAGAAAATAACAGAAAAAAAGCTGAGCGGCCACGTCTATCCATGTGCCCCTTCAAATCGTTGTTGTCCGTCACGCAGGCAGAATGTGCGCCCAAAGCGTTCCCAAGCCCAGTACATTCGATTGGCTGGCATGTGATCATCAAAATGTGATGTGACGCCCCTGGGGTATGTGAAGTGCAGCGTCGGGGCCACCCGCCGCCAATTGCCCCCATGGCATCGGTACCCTCAGGTGAGTCCCCTGTGCCGCCGGCACTATGCCGGTGGTGATGGCGTCGGTGGGGCAGGGGGATTGCTATTCTGCTCGGCTAGAGTACCGCGGCTTAGCCGGGAAAAAGCCCCTGTTGCTGGGCTCATGGTGTGCATGGGCGGTTGTTGCTTCTCTAAGATCGTGTTGGGATGGGGCGGGGGAATTGCTGTTCTGCTCAGCTGGAGTACTGGCCGTGGCCTGGCCAAGAAAAAGCTGTTGTTGCCAGGCTCGCGGTGTGTATGGGTGGTTGTTGCTTCTCCGAGATCGTGTCGGGGTGGGGCGGGGGGATTGCTGTTCTGCTCGGCTGAAGTACCGGCTCCGGCTTGGCCGGAAAAGGGTTGTTGTTTTGTGAAGGCGTTGGGTGGATGGGCGTTTGTTAACGTGTTCTATTTTCTCCAATGTAGGCTCTGGCCGTGAGCCTGCCATGCCAAGGGATAATGCAAGTAGGGGGGTGAAATGGGCGACTGTTGCTTCTCCAAGATCGTGTCGGGGTGGGGCGGGGTGGCGTGGTTTTCGGTGTGTTCGTGGGCGATGCGCCTGCCGAGGCGCCCGATGGGGCCACGGGGCCCCCTTTGTCGGATGGCCGGCGGGCTTTGCGGGGCGCTCGTCTTGTTCGGATGCACAGTGTGGGCCCAGGCCTGTGGATTGGCCAGGCGCGGGGCAGCCGTACGCACAGTGGGTGCGCGTGGCGCCTTGCGGCCTGCGGGTGCAGCCGCTGGGAGGCGAGAGTGGGCACGAATGGAATTACAGGCTATCGTGTGGGGTCGGTCACATGATCCCCGCACACAACAGTACACAATCGACAGAACGTATATCGAATGTACCCGTATCGATAGTATTTCATCACCGAGTATGGTAGGGGCCCAACCTAAAGTACTGCAACTTTTGTAAGCTATAACTGCTCTACCGCTAACCCGTTTGGGATGATTCAAAGACCTATGGAAAGCTAATAGCCTCCTCTATCCCATTTAGGTATAATCTTGTGTCTATTATCACTTTCTAGTATATAAGTTGAGTAAATCGGCTACCCCCTAGTAGTTTACACAACAATACTCCCCCCTGGGGATAGTTTCGCCCTCGAAACGTCTAAGCGAAACCCAATGGCCTAGTTGTCCTCAACGAGCCAGTCCCTCTTGATCATCTTTTTGAGTTCTTCTGGGTAAGTGAAGTTCTCCTCTGGAGTCCAGGTAGCGTCCAACGAATAATCTTTCTAGAGCACAAAGTACTCTTTGCGCCTCCTGGAACTGGATGCTGCCCACCGCCAACGCAGTAATTTCTCGACATCGTACGGCTCATCCTCTGCAGGCTCTATATCCTCAATCTGACCCTCTTGAGTAGGGTGCATCCACTGGCTGGTTCTGAAAGGACGCAGTAAGCTGATGTGGAATATGTTGTGAATCTTCCACTTTTTCAGGGAGGTCGAGTTCGTAGGCCACTGGTCCCACCTGATGAACCACAAAGAAAAGCCCAACGAATCGCCTCCTCAACTTACGGATAAGTGCATTCTTCAAGTTCAAATGCTCAGTCGATAGTAGCACCTGATCCCCACTACTCAAACTTAGTTCCCTTCACTTCTGGTTAGCTTGGGACTTCATCTTGTCTTTGGCTCGATTCAGAAATTTCAGAACCGTCGAGAAATTCCTTTTGATCCAGTCCACAAACTGGTTGACCCCTTCAATCATGGTGGAGTCGTGATCCCGGATAAGTTCTATGGGTGTACACAGATGGAAGCCATAGTTCAGATAAAATGGCGTGTACCCCGTGGCCTGCGTTGGACTGTTGTTGATCACGAGTTCAACAATAGACAACATTTTCTCCCAGTTTGACCCCTCCTGCCCGGCATGCAAGGTACAACACAGGGCCATCTCCACCACCCTATTCATCACCTCAGTCTGACCATCTGTCTGAGGGTGGTATGCGCTGGACATCCTTAGAGAGCTTCCCAGAACGTTCCATAGTTCTTTCCAGAACTTGGATATAAACCGTGGGTCTCTGTCGCTCACAATAGAATGTGGGATCCTGTGATGTGGTTACTTGGGGTCAGGCAGTTATTGAGGTTTTCTGGAGTGGGGATTATGTAATTGGCTAAATGTACCTTTTGTGAGTGTTATTAAGAGCTTCTTGGTTCCAACGAGCTTTTAAACGCCCGATTCCGTTAAGAAACGGCGAAGATATGGCCTCTTGAAATCGTAGTACTTAGGGCCAGGGGGTCGGGTGTTCGATGCTTGGAATTAGAGGGCATTAGGTCGATCGTAGGTGAACGGTGGATGGTGACGATGTGCCTGAACGTGCACCTAACTTGTCTTGTCTTGATGTGACAGCGATGAACCCGCGATCGGGCATCGCGCATGCGGATTTGTGCGCGCGCATGCTGTGAATCGTGTAATCCGTTCTTGGCCCACTGCCTGGTCTCTCCGCGACCAGCGAGCCACCGACCGGCTGCACCACCACCCGCCGCATACAGCAGGCCCCGGGGGATGATCCCCATCGTTCTGGGCCCACCGCGCATCCGAGGGAACGAGCGCCCCGCTTCCGCCCACCGAAATCGGTGGAGAGGGCTGGCTGACCTCCAACAGCCAGGCCGCAGGGCGTGGCGACCCCACGAGCTTCGGAAACCAGTGGCGCCCTTCAGGGCCGCAACAGATCCCATAAAGTTTCCCTATTGTAGTCTAGTAGACACGGGCAGTATCAGCAATATTGATTGTCTGCTTGACAGGTGCAAGGTGCGCCATCTTGGTGGCCCTATCTATGACAGTAAGAATCCCGTCGTTCTCGTTCTCTGATTTTGGAAGACCCATGATGCAATCCAGGCTCACGTCTGCCCACTTTTGCTCTAGGAGCTTGAGCGGCTGTAGGAGTTCAGCAGGTACATGGTGGATGGCCTTCTCATGCTGGCACACTAGGCACCCCGTTATAAAATCTCTGATATCAAGGGTGTGCTCAGGCCAGTAGAAAGTCTTTTGTATATTGTTCAATGTTTTGTGGTAGCCCAGATGTCCTGAATAAGGGACCTCATGAATTTCCCTCATTATTTACTCTTTAATGTTTAGAACATCTGGAACCACCAGCCGCCACTGTGAGCCCTGGTGCATGTCGCTATCCTTCATCTCCAAAAATCCTCTCGTCAGCCAAAAGGATCGACCTCCAATGGTTACCATATTTTCTTGAACAGACTCCAGTTGGGATATGATGTCTACCCAACGAGTGTCCTGTCTTATGCCACTTTTAGTCCTCTCTCTCATCTCTCTCGCCAAGGATATGCGAGACCTTGTGACCAAAATTGAAGGTCCCATTTCTTCGTCTTGACCCACCACTTGGGTCACCTCCGGTCTACTTTTCGCAAAAAATTTGATCCAATTTCTTCTAGATCTTGTCATCAAACGGCTTTTCACTTAACATCAGCCTTTTTACCAACGACTCCTCTTCCTCACGGATGTTCATCAATTCTTTAACATTCTTAATGCTTTGTCTGATGAGGAAGTCAACAGGGTTCTTCTTTCCTGGTATGTGGACCAGGGCGCAGTCATACCCCTGCAAAACCTGTACCCATTTCCAAATTCGCCTGTTGATTGCTAGCTAATTGGGTAGGTTTTTCAGCGAGCCGTGGTCAGTCTAGATGGTGAAATGTCGGCATGCAAGATAATGCCTCCACTTCCCCACTGCCCACACGATTCCTAGCAGTTCCCACTCGTATGCGCCATATCGAGTCTCCGCAGAATTTAGCTTTCTGCTCTCATAGCAAATCGGCTGGAGTCCTAAGCCGAAATCCTGCTGAAGTATTGCGCCAACTGACATCTCAGAAGCATCGGTGGTGATAGTAAATTCCCTCTCAAAGTCGGGTAATTGTAGGATGGGGGCGGTGAACATTGCCTTCTTGAGACCATTAAAGGCCTTCTCCTCCAGGTCACCCCAGATCCAAGGCTTGTCCTTTTTCGTAAGGTCTGTAAGGGGTGCAGCAATCTCAGAAAACCACCAGACAAACTTCCAGTAAAAGCTGCAGAGCCCTAGGAAAGACCTGACGTCTGTGACGCTTTCTGGTGTAGGCCAATTCAAAATTGCCTTGACTTTTGATAGTGACGGTTTGATACCGTCCTTACCAACATCAAAGCCAAGGTATTCGACTTCAGTTCTAAAGAAGTCGCACTTTGGCAGGCGTCCAAAGAACTTCTCCGACCGAAGCCGGTCCAAAATTGCCTTTATATGCTTGAGGTGTTCTTCCTTGGCACGACTGAATATCAAAATATCGTCCAAGAATAACAACACAAAATTGTCCAGACCATATCTTAGCAAGTGGTTCATTATCCTCTGGAACGTGGCTGGTGCATTGCAGGGGCTGAAGGGCATCACTGTGTACTCAAATGAACCATATCTAGACACGAACGCCATTTTGTGTATATCTGCCTCCTTCACCCGAATTTGATGGTATCCAGAGGACAAATCAATCTTTGTGAAATACTGGGCACCGTGCAAACGGTCCATGAGCTCCTCGACCTTTGGGAGGGGGTACCGATTCTTGGTCGTTATTTTGTTCAGAACCCTGTAGTCAATGCAGAGTCTCCATTTTCCCGTCCTTCTTTGGAATGAACAAGACAGGAGCTCCGCAAGGGCTCGTGCTAGGCCGAATCCACCCCTGTGCCAAGAGATTATCAATTTGACGCCTTAACTCATCCATCTCAACCACACTCAGCCTGTATGGGCTTTTGTGTGGTGGCGTCACCCCGGGCGTCATCTCAATCTCATGGTCAACCACTCTTTTTAGGGGTGGCCCATATAGCAGCTTGTCAGGGAAAACATCCTTGTACTCCTCCAAAATTCCCTTGAGTTCATCCCTGGCAGCTGGGTCTACCTCTTGCACTTTCTTTTGAACGACCTCAGCAATCGGTATCTTTGTTTTCACCGGTCCGATTTCCTTCATCAACCGACGGCGTTCTCCCTCTGTCTGGCCCTTGGCTGTACCAACCTTGGTCTTGGACTTTGCTTTTTTCCTCTCAGGCACTTTGGCTGTTGGCCTTATTAAACACAAAAGCATGGGCAAGTCACTTTTGTTTGCCCACTTAGCTGCTTGCCTCATTGACATAAAGTCAATCTTCGGGTGTACAGGTTGACTGACAACACGTCCAGCCACCTTGACTTGCCTCCTGTACCAGCCTTTGGATTTTTCCGGAGATTTTTCTTGTTCATTTGGCAAAAATTGTTCTGGTACTCCCCCTTGGGGAGACTCCACCGCCCTCGGTGAGTTACGACCAGCCATTGCCTCATGGCCTGGTGTATGCGCCCACTCCCGTACCGAGATAGTTGGTTCCCAGAATGATAGAGAACACAACTTGGCTAGCAGATGACCCCAGTCTGAATCATGCTCGTTCCCAGAATAATGAGGAGAGAAGACGTGCTGAAGACCAGTAAGGCCACGGTCAATAATTTTGCATGATGCACTTTGTGGTGTCTCAATTCCCTGAACCACCTCAAGTTTATTCCCATTGCGCAAAACCAGGGAATTGGTCCTCCAGTTGACCAGCAGGTTGACCATGTCTAGCCAGTCCCGACCGAGAATAACGTCAATCCCATCCATCAGCGGGACTGCCGTCAGTGACACCTTACTGACCCTGCTGCCGATACATATTAGCACGTCTGGTGCAGTTCCCGTGGAGACTATTGTCTCTCTATTTGCCAATTCTAGAGATGAATATGCACCAACGAATGACAATGGTGGTCTGGCTTTGATCTGTTTACTCACAAATGATTGAGTGGCCCCAGAATCCACCAAAGCTGACACACGTATGTCATTAATCACTGCTCTGAGGATCAAGATTAGGTGATCCCATGCTATTGGCTCAAGGTCTGACCTCCCCTCAACAATGAGCTCAGTAGTAGCTTCCTTCCACTGAATCAGGCATTTAGGGACTCCCACCATGTCTGACAGGAATTCAGTCGCCTTCACAGGCGCCCCAAAAGCTTGCCCCTGGGAAGCTAAGGTAGTCCTCTGTGCTACATAGCATCTCTGTCGATGTCGACATCTCTCCACCCTGCGCTGCCACTGCCTCGACCGAAGTTGGCCCTTTTTCTGCAACGCACTGAGGTATGTCTGTGTAGTCCAGTCTTTCTGGCCAGACTGGGCTATGATGACTGGGTACTATTCTGACCGAACAGAGCTGGGTTCAATCAGTCTCCTTGCCTCTGATGCAAGGAAGCACCCCTCTGACACGGAGGCACGCCGAGCCTCCTCCCGGTCCATTTGACCGGCCATCCCTCTGAGTCCTATCCTGGTGGTAATCACAACCACCCTGGGCTTTCCCTGACTCAAGCCCTGTCCACGGTGTCCAGACCCTTCAGCATCTAGTCTCAGGTGGAACTGTGACTTATGCTGTTGAGGGGGACGGGCTGAGATAGTGTGCCCTTCCCACATAGTGATCCTGGGAACGAATCTACTGTGGATGAATGGTAACCAGTAAAATTTGGCAGTATTTCCTTCTCATTCATTTGACATTAAGATTTGCCACTTTTCTTGGCCCTTTTCCCTGCCTTCTTGCCTTTTTGCCTATCGCCAATTGTCTTGCATGAGGAGCCTTTTCTTTTTACATCCTCTGTTCCCAACGAATAGTACTCATAGGCGTCCTCCAATCGAGCGACCAACTTCTCAGCCTCATGCAACGTTTTGGGGTTGGCCTTGGCAGGTTTCAGCCTGAATGGCTGCCTAAGACCGAGGATCCATTGATGCAGGGCCGTTTTCACATCGTATCCCAGCACTCTATTCATCAAGGACCTCATACACCCCATGTACAAAAGCGCATCCTCACCCCGACGTTGATATAAACGGAGGAGTTCAAGCCTCGCGCGTGTTTCCCTCACAGGACTCTCAAACTACGCCTTCAAAAGGTTCTTGATGTCCTCCACCGTTTTAGGCTTTTTATTCCCCTGTGAAACAAGCTCTGTATCCCACCAAATCCTTGCATTGCCTGCCAGCTGCAGAATGATGTATGACACCGCTCGGCGTTCAAAACACTGCACAAAATCGAGGTAATTCTTAATAGTTCTGAGCCAAAAGTTCACGTCCTGGCCTTTATCCCCGGTGCGGTGAACAAGGGTGGTTCACGCGGTTTGATCTGTACCATCAAGTTTGAGGCCGAGTGATGTGGCAGTGTCGATCTCAATGTCTATGAAAACCTCCAGTGACCGCCTGTCTAATCAGCCTTTATCCGCTAAGGCAAAACTAGCAAAGAATGTGAGGTACTGGGTCCTACGATCTCTCCCATGTCCTGTCGGTCTCCCTGCTGAACTATCAACAAACATCCAACGGAAAGTGGAGAGTATGATCTCAGCTGGTCATAATCTGGTCTAACCAGCGTACCCGAGATAGGTTCAGCCTGTAGTTCTGTCTGTGCACCAGAACCGGCTGCAGAACATCCGTCTGATCGAAAATCTGACCCCATGGGCTCCCCCACTGTCCCATAACACTGAGGATGATCCATCTGGTTAGACATAATGGACTCGCCTTACAAACAAACGAAGAATGGCAGAGCAAATAAATAATGAATGGCAGGAATATCAACAATGTCCCAATGTCCGGCACTGTGTCCCAAATCCCGGCACAACTGATGAAACTGACTGATGCTGGTAACTGATACTGATGTAGACCATAGGCAGACCGCACAGAGGTCCAACCCTGGGTATATCCCAGAGCGTAGTCCCTAATATCGCTCAGAGAAACCCCAGGATCCACCAAATGACGTCTCCAAGTCAGTGGGTACTATAGTTCCCCAACCAACAAGGTGCCAAATGGCTTCACCACGACAGTTCCAGAACGGCCCTTTATAACCAGTTTCTTCCTATGTTAGCAACAGGAAATTTAAGAATACTTCAAGAGTATTTTACTCACCCCTCACAAGAGAGGCTTCCTTGCCACACCCCCGGACATGCCACCGGTTGATCAGAAACTGAACCTTTCCTGTCCCCCTTGCCTGGGGAGGACTTCCCGGGGAACGGCCACACAACTGCCTCACGTCCCGACCCACTCGAAGCCCCTCTGCCACCCCTCGCTCGGATGGTAGCTCGGGGGGCACTGGTCTAGGGTAGGAACAATAGAAGTGTCTGTGCAGCAATTATAGGCCGCTCTTCTACCGTCCTGTATCGTGAGTGATAGGCACCAAGAGCTCCCACTCTGACCGCCACCTATGGGGCTATATAAGGTGCAAGCCGGTCCGTGTCCCGTCTATCCGATTCTACTTGCACCCCCCTAACAACTGTGGGGCGGCCGCCAGCTTCAATCTGGGGTCAGCCTTTTTTCTGGATAAGGTACTGTTGCCACCAGGCGGGCTTATAACCCTTTGCAATTGTCTAGGCTGGTCAGGTACAATCTGTGACTCTCAGCCCTTCGCCCCCCGACCTCCTGGCCAAGTGCCCTAATGGAGTGGGACGGCCCCCAAACTACCACTGGCCCGCTCGGAGGGCCCTGGGCCTAGTGCACTGGCACCCTACTGGCCTCTGTAGATTAGGCTTTGGTGTTAAGGCACCCTATTGAGCCTCTTGGGGAGTTGTTGTACTCCACACAAAGTCGTAGAGAGAATGTAGGGGTTGTCAGCTCCAGTCGCCGAGAAGCCACCAGCTAAGGGGGTTTATGGACCCTTCAGCTACTCCAGAGAAGTTGCTGTCTATTACTGTCCACTCATTGAAAAGGGTAAGGGACCCTCTCAGCTACTCCAAGAAAGCTGCTTCTATGGCACTGCTCTCCACCCACTAAGGAAGTCAAGAATACCTCCTCAGCTGCTCTAGTGCAGCTGCTATGTAGTCAGGTCACATCTTTGGGTAGTCAAAAGCTTCCTCAGAGGCTCTTAGAAGTCGCCTTTTCAGCTCCACTTGGGTCCCAGTACTTAAGGGTGTTGTGCAGGGGTCGCTATTGCACACCCCCTGCCGCCAGGCCCCATCTAGAGGTCGCTATTCCACACCCCCGGCAGCCAACACCTTGCAGGGGTCGCTATTCGGCAACCCCCCGGGTGCCCGTACTGGCCATGGGCGCTATTTGGCACCCACCCTGCGACTTGACTCGTCCGACACGCAACAGATCCCCTCACGTAACTCCGGGGTCACTTCCCACCACTTCCGCTACCACATCACGCCCAACACGCAGTCCAGTCAGCCACTGCGCAGTCGGGGTCGCGGGACGGGCAGTCAGTCCGCTCCACCGCTGTGCCTCACCCCCCTCCGGGGTCCTGGCGCTCCTCGCCGCCCGACCCGATGGCCCACGCAGCCGATTGCGCCGGCCCGCGCCTGGCCCTGGCGCTCCCGATCCGCACCTTCACACCTCCAGTCACAGCGTGCGATTCCGCGGCGATGCACAACTCCAATCGACCCGTCCACGGCGGGCTTTGTGGGGCGATTCTCTCCCCCCCCGCCCAGCTCCCTCTCAATGCAACAGCATGCGCCTCCCCCCACGGGGCTGGGCGCGCGGTCTGGTCTCCGATCCGGGCCGATTCAGGCCGCACCCCTCACGGGTGCCGTCGCCTGGCCGGCCGATGTCCCCAAGATCCAACTGATTGGGGGACCCCCTCGCGGGTGGGGCTCCCCCCTCTTGCTCTCGCACCACGTGGCGCGCTTCCGCCGTCCGCGTCCGCCTGCTTCGAAACCACCTGGCGTGGTTTTCGGTGTGTTCGCGGGCGATGCGCCCGCCGAGGCGCCTGATGGAGCCGCGGGGCCCCCTCTGCCGGATGGCCGGCGGGCTTTGCGGGGCACTCGTCTTGTTCAAATGTGTAGTGTGGGCCCAAGCCTGCGGATTGGCCGGGTGCGGGGCGGCCGTACGCGCAGTGGGTGCACGTGGCGCCTTGCGGCCTGCGCGTGCAGCCGCTGGGAGGCGAGAGTGGGCACGAATGGAATTATAGGCTGTCGTGCGGGGTCGGTCACATGACCCCCGCACGCAGCGGTACACAATTGACAGAACGTATATCGAATGTACCCATATCGATAGTATCTCATCCCCGAGTACGGTAGGGGCCCAGCCTTAAGTACTGCAATTTTTGTAAGCTATAACTCCTCTACCGCTAACCCGTTTGGGATGATTCAAAGACCTATAGAAAGCTAATAACCTCCTCTATCCCATTTAGGTCCAATCTTGTGTCTATTATCATTTTCCAGCATATAAGTTGAGTAAACCGGCTACCCCCTAGTAGTTTACACAACACGGGGGGAATGTTGTTTTGCTCGGCTGGAGTACCGGCCGCAGATTGGCCGGGAAAGAGCCACTGTTGCTGGGCTCGTGATGTGCATGGGCGGCTGTTGCTTCTCCGAGATCTTGTTGGGGTGGGGCGGGGGGACTGTTGTTGTGCTCGGCTAGAGTACAGGCCGATGCTTGGTCCGGAAAGGGCTATTGTTTTGTGAAGGCGCTGGGTGGATGGGCGTTTGGTAACGTGTTCTATTTTCTCCAATGCAGGGTCCGGCCGTGAGCTTGCCACACCAGGGGATAATGCAAGTAAGGGGTGAACTGAGCCGCTGCTGCTTCTCCAAGATCGTGTCAAGGTGGGACGGGGGGAATGTTGTTCTACTTGGCTGGAGTACCGGCCACGGCTTGGCCGGGAAAGAGCCATTATTGCTGGGCTCGTGGTATGCATGGGCAATTGTTGCATCTCCGAGATCGTGTCGGGTTGGGGTAGGGGGATTGTTGTTCTGCTCGGCTGGAGTACCGGCTGTGGCCTGGCCGGGAAAAAGTCACTACTGTTGGGCTCACGGTGTGCATGGGCGGCTGCTGCTTGTCCGAGATCGTGTCGGGGCAGGGCGGGGGGATTGCTGTTCTCCTCGGCTGGAGTACCGACCATGGCCTGGCCGGGAAAAAGCCGCTGTTGCCGGGCTCGCAGAGTGCATGGGCATCTGCTGCTTCTCCCATCGTGTCCCTATTGGTGCTATTTGTCTCTTTAGGTGCATGAACATCTTGCTGGGTGTGTATTTCATTGTGTGTGTGGCATGCGAAGGCAGTCTGATTAATGCTGCAGAAGGCGCCAAGGCCGGGACCTCCAAGGGCGGCACTTCGGTAGCCTCAACAGGGAAGAGAAAACGTAAGCTGACCTTGGATTCCAAGGCTTGAAAGTTGCTACATATTGTGTTGTTGTCTGCAGTTTGGTGTTGTGTGCACTGAAACAAGAGTTAATGGTGGGCGATGCACTTTCCTAGATGGTCCCAACAATCGCCAGTGGGATCCCCTGAGAAGGTGGGGAGCAACGGAACGCCCCGGGGAAGTGGTGAACCCAGCCAAGATTGGGGGCGGCGATGGTAGAATAGCGGCCACAAAGGATGTGGGGATCGCCGGCGAAGACATGGAGATCGAAGGGCCCGGAGCTGACATAGCGAGGGGCAGAGAAAGGGGCAGAGAAAGGGGCAGAGAGCGGGGGGGAATCGAGCCAGAAACTGGGGCCAGAGGCGGCAGCTGGGATGGCCCAATTCTGGCCAGTAGCTATTGAAAATGCTCCTTTAGAAAGGGGAGCATCTGGGCAGCCAGAGCTTGGGCATCCAGCAAGCCAATTGGGGCAAAGAATAGCAGCCGGGGAGGGCACAGAGGGCTGTGCAAAAAGGCGTCCACTGTGGCGTTGATCGGGCGCCTTGGCGGAGGTGTGCCAGCCCGTCCCCTTGAGATCGGAGGGGGCTGGCCATCCATTACCGATTCGAAAATCGTCATTTTGCCGGTGGGCAATACCGGCGGGGGCATGCCGAGGGGCTGGGTAGACACGCCAACAAGCTCCAGGGCCACGGAGATGATGGGAATCAGTCGATCATCCCCGTTGCCAGTGAGGCGCTGGCTGGTCGCCTCATCACCATCCGTGGTGAGGGGATGGAGGAACAGATGCGGGATACGGCGATATCGATGATCGAAGGGTCATCAAGGGGGTCCAACGATGGAGGAGGGAGGGGCACGTTGGGAAGGTGGGTGGGACAAAAAGAGAGGCCTTGGTTCATAGGAACTGGGCTCTGAAACCACTGTTGCACGGAAAGCCGCTAGCCCGGGGGCGGGCGCTCGAAGATCTTAAATCCCGGGACCCATCACCGGACCCCAGACCGGTGAGGCCTGGGGCCACTCCCCGGGAGCCGGTACTGGCAGATACCCCCTGTACCGGTGGTCACCTTACCCACCCCGGTATAGCAGGGTGCTGGGGCTACACTAAGGTGACCATAGCTCTATTGGGGCCAGTCACCTTAGGGTCGCCCTTGTAAATTATGCTAAGGGTTTATAGTATAAACTTTATACCACTATGTACCGATACAACAGTACATACGGGTTACAATGCAGTACCGATATAGTGAGGTGTCCGGCCAATGGATGTTAGGCCGCGACCCCTCTTGCTCTGTGAATCCTCCAACCGTGTAATAGCTCATTCCACGAGTATACCCCCAAGCCAGCCAACGTCGGCTGCGCTGTGCCATGTGCCCGAGCGTCCTGACCCGAGGCAAAGTGCGCGCGCGATCCCACGTGCAACAATCTGGGGATCTGCGACCTGGGGCGAGCTGTTGGCACACCAAGGGCACGAGAGGCGCCTGACCACCATGCTTCCGTCTTGCGCCAACACCTAGTAGTTTATGTAATATATAGAGTGCAGTGTGATGAAGTGTGATAGATGTCATTTTGTTGTGATGGTATTATTGTGCTATGCCATAGGGCCAGTACCACTAGTGCTATGCTATCGTAATGGCAGAGCTAACAAGTGAGAGTTGATGGGGTTGAATTATACAAAGAGGGTACTGGGCGCTAGTTTGATAGGTTAGCAATATAGTGAACACGTGTGAGCATGGGTCACACAGTGATGGGGTACAGGTGCACGGCAAATTAGTGTGGCATAGACTTGGAATGGGATGGGGAGAGGTGTGAATATGACACGACGGATAGGCATATGGGTGTGTGTAACACTCGGGTTACAGAATTGCGTTGCGCTGCATTGTAGGGCACCGGAGTATCGATGTGTGCAACGCAGGTGCTGATGTGTTTTTTCATTGGCAAGCCCATGCATGGGAAGGCCGTTGCAATGCATTGAAAGGTAGTAACGTTTTTTGAGGTATGCATCGGTATGTGGTCGTCCCTTTTTGCCAAAAAGGCCAGCCCACACACCAGCGTTCCCACTTGCAAACACGTGCACACATTTGTTGTTCATCCTGTTCTTTAAAGAGTACATGATAGACATCACACCAGTGACCATCACAACCAACAAGAATAGCACCCTTTCGTTGATCTTTGAGATTGGCAAGCCGTTCTATACCAGCCACCTGCACAAGAACACATGGAAGCTATGAACGTTGCTGCTCTTGTGAACTAACAGGCCTTGCATCGACTCTGGTGTCAATGCATTCAATATGTCCAATTCATTGAAAGTACTACCGAACGTGAACAAATCGAGCTGAAACACAAGAGAATGCAAGCAGCACAGTTTGCTATCTGTATGCAACATAGAGCCTTGTAGTGTTTATCAGCTCCTGGCATCTTGCATTTTCCAGCGTAGTGTGTCCAATTCATCGATGGAATTGATGTTGATTTGCCTAGTTACGAAGGTTGCAGGTTGGCAAAACGAGCGTATAGCATTGCACATGGGACTGGAGAGGTCTTGCCCAGAAGGTGTTGCAGATGAAGGGTTGTTGTCACGAGCTCAGAATGCTTCCACAAACATATTGGTTTTCATGAGTACCGTCATCACCATAGTCACTGGCGCAAATTTGGTGACATCTGTAGCATACAGCCGCACTTGCAGTCGGGAGGACAACCAAGTCTTGATCAATTACATGGAAGATGGGGACAGAATTGTCCAATATGTGGCGACAATGTTGTTCTTCGCAAGGGTGCCACGCCCAACTATAGACAACAAACTTGATGCCAGCTATGTGGCAGTTGTGGCACAGGGGCCAGCCAGCCATGTGGCTGGGATGAGGGAAGCGTGGTGCCGCATGTTCCGATACCATCATATGATTCCAAGCAATAGGTTGGCCTACACGGTGCCTGTGGATCTCTTTACAGTTAAAGTTTGCACTGCAAGTGACACCACCCAAATTGAAGGTGCACCCTGCTATGCGATGGAAGTCAGCACCACATCTCACATGCGCTAAGGGTAGTTGAATGTAATTCTGAATTTAGTTTCCTGTGTTTTGAGCATGCTACTGCCCTTGTAAGTATTGGTGTTCTTGTTGGCCTTTTGTTGCAGAATTCTGTGGTTGAGGTGCTGAAACTCTTGCAACATTGTTCTGCACAGTTGTGCCTAGGTTACATGGTGCACCATGACCATCAGCATTACACCAAATCAGGCAAATCAGCCCCGCGTCATTAACTTGTAGAATGTGCAATGGCCAGTCGACACAAAACACTGGGTGGCCAGTGCTAAGACAAAGCATCGCTGCTTCATTGAGTATCAGTTACCGAGTATGTCTTCTTACAATACATGCTGCAGAATATTTGGTTGAGAATGAATATACCAAATCAACAATTAGATTAATTTACCAATCTTGCAATTCATTCAATTTACCTATCTGCACATACACAAAAGCTGCAATTTCTTCTTTCCAACATGCCTGCCTACCTTTCCACACATCGCAGTAATCACCGCAAGCAAGACAATCATCAAGGTGATTATCCTCGCTCATGGACTAGTCAACCTTGTGGTCATCATCCATAAAGTTCTTGGGGAACACATCCACACCATCATGAACAACCTGGAGCACAGTCTGACAGTACATGATAGAAATGCTCAAATTGTTAGTGGTGAAAGCCAATGCAATAGTTTAACATGTGGCAAAACATACCAAAACCTAAGAAGGTTTACAGCTGTCCATTCAAGACGAATCAAACAGACCAAAGATGCACCATGCAGGCCATGGACCCAGGCAACCGACTAGCCACAGAGATTTTGTTGTTGCTCTGGCATGCTGCGATGCACCTAGTTGTGCCGCCACAAGCACCCGGATATATTCGGGCCAACCCTGGAAGCCAACCCACTCTAGCTAAGCGATCACAGACACTACGCGGCCCCCTCCATGCCATTCGGCTGGATCGTAAGACAAGATCCATCCAGTGCCAGGGACGGCCACGGAAGCCAACACTGCCAGGGACCGCGCTCCAAGCTTGGCCGATGTCGCTCCTATCTTGGAAAGCACCCAGGTGACAATTGGCCCCAACCCACAACTATGCTACTACTCATTGTGCGCACACTGTTGGAACAACTAGCAAGGGTCACCTGGCGAAACACTCGAAGAGCTCCTTGAATCGCCTCACTGGCGAGTACCTGCCCAGCTGTGCTACCAAAGGCACCAGGATATCTTCGGGTGAGCCCAGGATGCCATCGCACTCCAGCCAAGCAGTCACCGACACTGCGCGCCCCCTTCCACGGCATTCGGCTGGATCGTGAGGCAAATTCCTTCCAGGGCAGGGAGAGCCACGGAAGCCAGCTTGGCCAATACCGCTCCTATCTGAGAAAGCACCAACGTGATAATTGACCTCAGCTCACAAATGTGCTACTTCTCATTGTGCGCATGCTGCTAGAACAACGAGCAAGGATCACTTGGCGAAACACTCGATGCACTTCTTGTGTAGCCTCACCGGTGAGTACCTGCTAGAGAGCCGATGGCAATACATGGCGTTGCTGCTTGTTGGAAGCTATCCCGTGTAGCCGGAATGTCCAATAGATTTGGCCTACGCCAGCCAGCGCCCGCCGACGCCGCCAACGCTGCCCACGTCGTCCACACCACCTATGTCAACCATGGGTCGCCAAGAAACACGTAGACAACATGTGCGTCTGCGTGGGCAGGCGTCCGGAGAGGACCGCGTAGGGTGGCGTTGGCCGGGAGACGGCATCCACGTATGTGCAACATGCCCTCTCGTGGGCAAACGTTGGAGCGACCACGTGTGGGCGTACGTCGGTTGGTAGTGGCACTTTTACGCGTGTACAACGTGGAATCGCGTGGCGAGACGTTGGGGGGGTGGGCAGCGTGGGCGTACATCGGCACCCGAACGCATCAAAAATTGGTGGGAGCGTTTTCAAACCAACACGTCGGCAAGTGTCGCCCACGTAATTCGCCCCACGCCCACCAACGACATGTACTGCATTCCTACGCAAGTAAACATGTCGGCCGTTGCCCTACGTCGGCCAACGTGGGCCTGCCCACGGTCTTGTAACCGTAGTGTATAATAGGTGTTATATACTTAGAAAAGTGATGGGGGAGTGAAAGGGAAGGTTTAAAAGTACTGGGATGGAGAAAAGTGAGAACCAAGTCAATAGTTGTGGGTGTAACAAAATGAGAAACACTCAGAACTTTACTGCGTGAGGCGCATAAGGTGATTGCCAAAGGTGATGGCACTATGGGACTTGGTTGGGGGATGAAAAGGCGGGGAGTGATCAGTTGGTCGCCAATCCAGCCAAGCACATGTATCAGATTATAAATAGTGCTTAAGATGTTTATTATCAGAATATAAAGTCTATAGGTATAATGACAATACATAAGGGCACTTGTTGTGGGTGCCATGACACAGATTGTTTGCGCACCGGTGACCTGCGAGCTCAACATTATACTTATGTGGTGAGTACAATGTAGTAATATCCTTTCTCATGCAAGCAAACTGTCTGCGTGACCCGACCTTGCGACCTTGGCTGACCTGGCCGGCAAAGCCCGTGAGCTTGCCTGTTTGCAAGCATACCACCATGAGCGCCATGCTCAGCACACACAGTCCAACCATTCGGACCCCGCGGAGGTAGAGCATCGAGCGGCCAACCACCATACGCATCGGAGGCACCCTCGTGATGGCGGGGGCCCGAAGGAAGGCTGACAACATGCAATCACAATGGCTGAGTGACTAGATGTGCAACAACTGGCGGGCTGAGTTAGTAGAGCATTAATAAGGCATTTGTTAGTGTAGGGCAGTGGATATAGGTCAATTCTTGAGTTGTGGGAAAAGTGGAAATTAGTGTTGTGGTTGTGGTTGATTGATATTGGAAGTTGGGGACAGTGAATCGCTGGGACATTGTGAGCAAAAGACAAATCACTGATATTGTAACAATTATTTGTTCTTCATACTGGGAGTTTTTGTATTCTAAAGTGTTAAAAAGTGTTGATTAATCGTTGTAAGTGTGAAGTGATAGTTCAGCTCATGTGCTGATAAATTTTAAAAAGTGTTGATTAATCGTTGTAAGTGTGAAGTGATAGTTCAGCTCATGTGCTGATAAATTCGCAAGTGACTGCGATTGTTCTAAAAGTTTGATCGATCGAATAGCAAAGTTTGGCAATCGCTATGTGAATTCGATTATTTTGCCCCAACTTGGATTATTCCAAAAGCTGAATATATAGCATTAGTCTATTTTAGAAGCTGAAATTGGTTTGAAGTAGAAAGGCAAAGTTTCTGATTGAGCCAATGATACAACAACATTAGTGTTATGGGGTGCCTGCCCTCTTTAAGTTATGGACCCGCCTCGCCGGGCACCTAGGTCCTTACAGGGACCTAGGCGGGACC
This sequence comes from Ostreobium quekettii, assembly GCA_905146915.1. Taxonomy (NCBI): domain Eukaryota; kingdom Viridiplantae; phylum Chlorophyta; class Ulvophyceae; order Bryopsidales; family Ostreobiaceae; genus Ostreobium; species Ostreobium quekettii. The sequence goes on along the minus strand of CAJHUC010001339.1, from coordinate 1,636 downwards.
ACCCCGGCCTACTACCATATTACATAATAGTATAAAGTCTGGTTCGGGATCTGTTACCATATCTTGGGTAGGGCATCCCCCACACCAAGAGACCATTAGTAAGGCGTCCCCCACATCAGGCCTATGTGCGTAACAACCAAATTGCAATAACTATGAGAAATCATCCAATATTATTCCAGCTCTTGGTCAATCAAGAGCAGTGACTAAGGGGCCAATATGGCAATCACAAGTGGTGTCCTTCAACACCCCAAATGAGAGTATTACATATAGAAAAAATGCACATGCAATCATTCTTGCGTAGGTCGCGCTCCAGCCACTATATGAAAAATTTCCACCCCACGAACGGTTTTTGCCCTTGAACTTTTCGACCGCTCTCCCAAGATATCCGCGGTGTGGGGATGTTGCTTTACAATACTTTGGGTGTATAGTATGGGCCAAGGTGATATGCGATGCAGTGTGCATCATCACAATTGCAGATTGCAAATCATGCCACCTTGTGAAACAAAATATCAAGATGCAGGTAGGTCGCCGTTAGCTCACCAACTGAACAGAATGGTGCCCCTGGCTACAAGTAACTCACTTACATCGACCCGTTTGTGCTTTTCTGGACTTGTTTATGTCACACATTACATTTCAGTAAGCTAATCATGGACGCTGCTTTGCTCGAGCAAAATAGAAAGTTGGCGACTACCACCTTGCCTCATTATATAGATATAAATAATAATTGTGAGGGCGAGGGAGTGGTTAATATATAAAATATATGATACATGATGTTCTTTTACGGTAAAAAATAAATGTAGTGAGCATGTGTGGGGAGTGGTGTTGTACGTATGATAGGGGAGCCAGTTAAGGGGAATTGGTTGTAGTGAACGAATGGGGACGGCTTTGGGATTGGATCATAGTTGGGGATGGCGGTGGGAATAGGAGCTGAGGAAGTGTGGGAGTGAGGGAGAGTGGGAGTGGGTAGTGTACGCGGGTAGCTGCTGGGCTAGTTGGCAATGGATCATAGTTGGTCTGGGCGGCGGGAATAGAAACTTGGCATAAGAAATGGACACAAACCCGGCCAGCTCGTGAAAGTGGCCAGAGTGGTTATTCTGGAGACAACAACTCATGAACTGTCACACCATTGCACTATAAATACCACTCGCTTCATTTGTAATGATGGGTTAGGATCGTGAGTGGAAGACTTGTCTTCCCTGCACATGGCCGTCATGAATGCCTCTTGTACCCACGGTGTCGCCGTAGCCCAAAGGCTCATTGCGCAACTGAGCCGCCCAAAGGCCGACATTTTTTGGTTCCATCGCCAGGACGGGCGCGGAAGCGGAGTGAGAGCACGCAGCACGCCAGGGAGCGCCGAAAGAGGGCGCCATGAAGATCTGTCCCCGCCCATTTTCTGGGGAGGTGGGAGGTGAAGATGCCGAGGGGTGGATGCTCCACTTTGAGGGAGTATGTCTTGCATCCGCCATCTTTAAAAATGCGCAGCGGATTGCGTTGCTTACAGTTTGTGTGGAGGGAGAGGCCGCGCAGTGGGCGTGGTCTTTAGCTCAATGGATGCAGGGCGGAGAGTGGGAATGGGAGGAGGTGAAGGAAAAATTCATCGAGCGGTTCGCTGAGGACGACTTGGAGGAACGTATCA